>VXAY01006091.1:192488-239495 GCA_013399855.1 Oxyruncus cristatus
CGCCCCGTCCGCCCCGTCCGCCCCGGCGCTGCCGCCGGCGGGAGCCGGGACGCGGCGGGTGTCCCGGTGTCTCCGCGCTCCCTCCCCACGCACGCGTGTTTTGTGGATGCGAGGGTGGCGGCGGTGGAAGGACAAGCAGAAGACCTTGAGCTTGGCGTGGTTTCCTGTGGGCTTTGGGCGGGTGTGACGGAGTTGGCTCGAAGGAGGGGGTGCTTGCTCGCAAAGCCGTTGCCTGGCAGGTTCGCTGCGTTGCTCTACGAACAGCGCGGTGGTCCAGACCTGCTGCTAACACCGCGCCTGGTGCCTGCAGCGGGTCAGTGCCCCGGGCCCCAGCGGCGTGGGTGGCCTCGCTTGGCCGGACGCTCCAGGCTGGCCGTGGTTTTCGGAGCAGATGGGGCAGCTCGGTTTCATCTCGAGGGAGAGAGCTGATCGTGTGTGTAGCCACAAGGCACCTAACAGCTCTGCTCCTGGGCTAGCGTGTTAATAGAGAAGATGAAGACCTGGTGAAAGCTGGTGGTTTGAGGGTTTTTTTTCCAGTTGTTGGCTTCAAGATCTTCAGCAAAGCAGAAGCAGAGAGATTTGAATGATGGGAGGGCCGAAGATGGGACTTTCCTGATATCCACCCTGAGCAGTCTTTGTGGCTGTGTGAACTGACTGCTGTTTCAAAAGCCAGCTTCTTTAAAAGTTTCTGAATGAGAAGTTACTGTTTCAAAATGTGCTTCCAGATGTGTACTCTTGGTTTTAGGAAGATCAGAATTTATCCCGTAGGAGACTTTTTTCCCTCCCCTCTTTAATTTCCACTAAGCTTGTGGAAATAACGATTTTAGGAATGTGCAGTCCCCTGTGCAAGAGCAAGTGATGACTTAACGAGGGGAGGATGAGGGATGGATTGAAAGCCAGTAAATGATTTACCGCATGATGGCTCCTCTCGCACTTTGTGCTTTGAATTTAGATTTTCTGGCAAAATCTGTGGTAGATTTAGAGATTATGACCGATTGCTCACCCTGTGATTCCACAGTTGGGTTACTTTGGCACAGTCTGTGAATTTTTGCAATATTCACCCTGGTAATCAAAAGCAGGATAAGGAGATTTCACATTTCTAGGTTAAGGGTGTTTGTGTCTAATCTAGACCCTGCTGGCTGTAGGAATGGGTACCTGTTTTCTGTTACAAAGCTTTTAGGGCCTGCAGTATTTATTTTACCAAGTTTAAGCCAAGGTAAACATCTGCAGTTCTGCTGTTACAGGCACAGTGAGGATTTTAACTGGTTCTGGCAAAGTCTGATATTGTTTGTTGTACAACAAAAATACCACAGAAAGTCACAGACTAGCCACGATTTTCTCCTGATCACAGGTGCTGAATCAGGCCTGCCAAGTGCAACAGGTGGTCTTGGCACTGCTGTATGTTCCAGACAGTGAAATTTCAAAAAGGCTGGGTGACTGTATGTCTGGTCTTGGGAATTTGCATTAATCCCCTTTCGGTGATTCCATGGGAACACCACAGCTATTTTGAATGCACAAAATGTCATTTTCTTCCATCGGGTTATAGAGCATGTTATGAAATGCTTCATATTTCCAATAGCAATGGCCTAGGCCTTGTTTAACTGGAAGAAAATCAGTGCAAGTCTCTAGTGTAACTGAATTATTCCAAAATACGTGCACACCATTCTGAAGTAGATTATATTCCAAAGCAGTATAGTCTGTGACAGCATTCCTCATCAGGTTTTATGTAGATAAGGTCTTGAATTTGATTTCACAACTCTGTGTGTCTGTGTGACATATAAGAAGCTATTCAATACCATATTTGCTGAAAGATGTTCCTCAAAGCAAAATTCAGATTATTGGATACACTGCCCATTTCATCCTGAAGGACAGACCTGGAGTCATCTTTGTAAAACTGACCTCTGAGGGGACTCCAGATGCTTATCCTTTTAGCACCTGAAGCTGCTCTAGATTTTATGGCTGTAACGCCTGCTGATTTTCTCAGTCAGTTGTGCATATGTACCTGTCAACAGGGTGTACAAATCCAGAAGTTCTGCTCTTTCATCCAGGCTCTGCACTGTTTGGCTTCAGAAGCTTCCTGAGATGTTTGGTGTGGTTGCAGAGCAGGATTTGTCACAGCAGGTGCCGAGAGCAGCGAATGAAGACTTGCTAAGGGTGAATCCACGCAGAGTTGTTAGTGCACTCGCTGACAGTAGCCTTATGGTAAAGTTTCTCTGGTCCCTATGGATCACTGGAGGGCTCTGCTGCATGCACACACATCTCCTTGCCAAAATCCTACTTGGAAACAATAAGAAATTCACTTCTGATGTGGGTCTTGGACCATTACGTGACCTCCAGTTTCCCGTATGAACTTTCTTAACTTTGAACACTGTGTGCTTAAGGAACATACATGAAATGAATGCCAGTCTCTTACTTTAAACCAACATTTTTATTATGCATTATTACATTTATTATGCATTATACATTTATTATGCATAATCTTTGCATTCCTGTTGCTCACTTCACTGCAGTATTTGACTGTCTCCTAAGCACTCCCGGGCTTATTATATTTTTTGCTCAATAAGAGAATGACTTCCAAATTTCAGATCTTGGGTTGCTCGTTATTATTTAGCTTCCTGAAAGCAAATGTGGGGCAATTAAACCTTTGTGTTGAAATTATGAATTTCAGATCTGGGACTCTTTCCAAAAGCCAGTAGTGTTTCTCTCATTTACTCACTTGGCTGAACAAGAATTATTTTAAATGAACCATACAACAGATGTCCTATTTTTTGGTTTTGTCTTTTAGGTTATTAAATGCAAGGCTGCTGTTGCCTGGGGGGCAGGTAAACCTCTCTCTATGGAGGAGGTGGAGGTTGCTCCACCAAAAGCTCATGAAGTTCGTATCAAGGTAATTAAATCATTTGTTAGCTATATGTATTGTATTTTGGGAGATTAAGTATTAAAGCTGAACAATTTGTTTGCCAGCAGAAGAAACATTGTATAGCATTAGTTCATTAGTATCTCAGCTGACCTTAAAAATAAGAAAATTTTAGTATTTATATCTTCTGTTTATGAAAAATACTTAAAATTTCTGCTGGTCTCACTTCCCAGTCTGGTCCAAACATAATGGCTAATCTTGGGGATCAATTCCAGTTGTTACAGACCAAGCTTCCACAAACATCTGAACTGGGAACACCTTTGATCTTGTTTGAAGGGCAGCGGCTTGTGAGTTGCTGCAGCAATGTAATATGCTGGATTTTACTTCAGCCAGGCCATAAGTTACGGCTGCTGAGCTGTGATTGATCTCTTGGATTTCCTATACCCAAGTCTATGATTTCATCAGGATTTTCCAGTAGCCTACGTCTGCCAAAAAGTATACATTTAGGTGAAACTTATTTCTGTGGAAAGGGTCTCTGCATGGTGCTTAAGACCATGGGTTTATTTATTTTATTTAAAGTGGATTAATGCAGTACTGAGAGTTCTGTGTGGTCTCCCTGGTAATTTTACCTTTGAGAGACTAACTTAATTCAAATCTGAGGTGCTAACCTACTTCGAGATGACTTGGAGTACTGAATTAGGAAACCACTTGTCATCTTTTACCCCCTTCAATGTCAGAATTTAATTGATGGAAATTAGAAAAATGTACTGTCACGCCTTTACTTCTTGAAAGTAAGAAAAAGTGCCTTGCCAAGAGTTGAAAGTATGTTGGCCATATTACCAATGCTGACAGAACTGGTAAATTTGACTTGGCCGTTGTTCTGAAGTTCTGCCCAAGTGGAATTACTTAGATCTGTGCTACTGTTCTGTTCTTCAAGGTGTCTCAGATTATAAATTTCTTCACAGATAGTTGCCACTGCCGTCTGTCACACTGATGCCTATACTCTGAGTGGTGCTGATCCCGAAGGATGTTTCCCTGTGATCTTGGGACATGAAGGAGCAGGAATTGTAGAGAGTGTTGGAGAAGGAGTAACAAAAGTAAAGAAGGGTAAGAAAATACCTTACAAGTTTTCTGCCTTTCTTAAAAGTGTTACTTTATTTCAAGGCCAACTTTCAAACTGGGCCTCCGAAATGTTGTATTGCAGGAGTTAATCTAATGTTTTATTCTACGGTGTATGCCCGTGTGGATTCCTCTGTCTGTGAGATACACCACCAATCTATTCAATGTGCTCTTGGTTTAATGCTTGAAAGAGCCCAGCATACGAATTTCTTGCTTAAAATCATATCAATATGTAGTTAGAAGGTTGGGATTTTTTTTTTTTTTACAAATGATAGTTCTTACTTGTTGGTTTAATTAAAGAGCTTAAAGTGTTTAATCATGGTTTTCACTGTTGATCTGGGGTTGTTTTGATTTATCATAACATTTTTATTTGTTCTGGAATGAATTTCTGATAGGCTGTCTGCTCAGACATGATTGAAGTGGTTTATCTAACAGTCTGTAAATGATACTGTTGTGTACTGTAAACAGTTTTTAATACACAAAGGTTTTAAGTGAACAGAAACGCACATAAAAACAATGACCATCAAGTAACTTAATTTTTTTCAGAATGCCTTACTTGATTCAATAACTAGTCACGTGATATTTTTTCTTAGGGGACACTGTTATCCCTCTCTATATCCCCCAGTGTGGAGAGTGCAAGTTCTGTAAAAATCCTAAAACAAACCTGTGCCAGAAGATAAGGTCTGTATGGCATTTTTAATTTTTTTGACACACAATACACTATTTGTTCAATGTATACCTGTTCTAGTTATTGAAAGTAATTGACAGGAGTTTTCTTCGAAGAATAAATTTGTTGATGCATCATTTAATGACTTGGAAAGTAAGTGTTTTAGGAGTCAGTTATGCACTATCTTCCACTCTTCCTTAATTTTTTTTTCTTCCCCTTAAATAAATCTGTTTCTCTGTTTTCATTGTATGTGAAGGTGCAAACCGCTAGCTTTCGTCCACAGTTTTGAAACGTAACTGCTGTGACTCCATATTTAATCCATACTTAAGGGAAGCTCTTCAGGGAATTTAGCTCTTGGTAGTGAACACCAAAGCTTTCAAGTGGTACAAAATTATACAGATAACGCTTTTTTCTTTAACAGTTGCTTCCCAGATAAATTTGCAGCTCCTGTTCTGAAGAAAAAGTCTCACAGACCCAAACAAAGGCCTTAGTGACATCACTGATGGGTGCTACTCAAAGGGAGGGTACTGAAGTAGGGGAAGATGGTGGTGTGGTTCTGTGGTGCAAGCAGTTAGCATTGGTAGCTGTTAATTTATTAACAGCGTGTTAACACGCTAGGTCAGCGTGTTAATAAACTCCATTTCTCCCACTGCTTCCATGGAGGAATTAGTAACAGGAAGTTTTAGGAGTTCAGCATTTAATTTCTATCAACTCCTAGGTTTATTGGTTAAAATATAAGGGTGCAAGTATGCAGCTGCCTCTCTGCTGCTTAGTGGATACTGTCAGTGGATATTAATCAGGCATTGGAATGGGCTGCCCAGGGAAGTGGTGGATTCTCCGTCCCTGGAGGTTAAGATGAGACTGGACGTGGCACTTAGTGCCGTAGTCTAGTAACCACAGTTGTAGTGGACCAAGGGTTGGACTTGATGATCTCAGAGGTCTCAGGTCCTTTCCAACCTGTCTATGATTCTGTCTGGTGAGAGTATTTTCTGCTTAAAACTCTGACTGCACTTTCCTGTCTTTACCTTAAGAATTACCCAAGGGAAGGGAGTCATGCCTGATGGTACCAGCAGATTCACCTGCAAAGGAAAGCAGATTTACCACTTCATGGGGACCAGCACCTTCTCAGAGTATACTGTGGTGGCTGATATCTCAGTAGCCAAGATAGATGCTGCAGCACCTCTGGATAAAGTGTGCCTGCTGGGTTGTGGCATCTCCACCGGCTACGGGGCTGCTGTTAACACTGCTAAGGTAAAGGCTGTGGTTGTTGTTACATAGCTTAGGGACTAGATTAGGACTGTAAACATTTGGTACCAAATCTATGTTTCTTCTTCCTCTTCAACTGATGAAGTTTAGCTAAGAATTTTGAACTTCTCCATAGAGGCCAGCTCAGGTTAGAAGAACCTTGATGCCCTTTAGAGGAAATACAGGTAGAGAATTTTGCATCCCTTTTGACAGCATCTATATATAAATTACTTTCCCAATTCACCTTCCTCTTGCTGCAAGGCATTCTGCTATTTTGAAGCTCAGGGTGAGACAGAGCTGGTAGGTAAGTGTACATGAGTTTAGGGCAGGTCGCAGGAGCCAAGTCTTTGGGGAGAAAGAAAAGCTTAGTACTTAAAGAGCTTTTTGGATGTCATTTCTATATAGTTTTCCTTATCTAAGCGGTAAAGTCTCACAGCCATATATATTTGCTTCTATTTTTTCCTTTATTACAGACTTCTTAAGCTGTGTTTCCCACTCACGTGGAAGGATGGTTTTTTTTCTGCAGCTCACAACTCTGTTCTTATTCTAGGTGGAGCCTGGCTCTACGTGTGCCATCTTTGGTTTAGGAGGAGTTGGGCTGGCAGTTATTATGGGCTGTAAAATAGCAGGAGCATCCCGGATCATTGGCATTGACATTAACAAGGATAAGTATGCCAAAGCCAAGGAGTTTGGAGCTACTGAGTGCATCAGCCCTCAGGACTCCAAGAAGCCCATACAGGAGGTGCTGGTTGAGATGACCGACGGTGGTGTGGACTATTCGTTTGAGTGCATCGGCAACGTTGGAGTCATGGTGAGTGCTGCCTGACAGGAGTGCCTAGAGGGAGGGACTGGGCAGCTGCCACTGGGCTGCTCCGCTAAACAGCTTCTTACAGAGAACATGCCACACTCACTACATTTTTTTTTAAGTAGTAATGATAACTGCTGGGACTAAAAAGGACAACTTATGCTCAGTCCTAATTACGTAATGAAAGCAGCTGCTACTTCTCGGGTTGAAAATGGCACTTACAACCTAAAAACTTTTTTCCTTAACGGGACTTTTTGAAATCCTGAGGTTTTTGTGTGTTGACAGTTGAAAAATTAACCAAACTCAAATAAAATATATTGTACAATGAACAGTAAAATCTCAGGGACCACTCAGTATTTCTGTAATTCCTCAAGGATTTAATTTCACCTTTGGAAATGTGTAAGTATTACTGAATGTAAGGCTGTGTTTTCAGGAATTACAACAGCGTTCCTAACTGTCAGTAACATGGTCTGTGATTGCAGTTTATCCCAACTCTCAGTGGGAGTTCTGAGTGACTTCTTTGGAAGCCAGATAGGACATAAAAAGTGCACAGTGAACCTTCAACAGTATAAGAAATCTAAACCAATGGAAAATTTAATGTAATTTTCAGTGTATTTATTGTTCCTTAAATGTGATTAATTAACTGGCGGAAGGGAAGTGCAACCTGTCAAGGCAGCACAGACATTCACAATAAATGCTCTGCTTTGTCCTGTCTCCTCTGTGAAGAGGGCTGCCTTGGAAGCCTGCCACAAAGGCTGGGGAGTCAGTGTGATTGTTGGAGTAGCTGCTGCTGGCCAGGAGATCTCCACACGGCCATTCCAGCTGGTAACTGGGCGGACATGGAAAGGGACCGCGTTTGGAGGTAACTCTCTTTTGGTACGGGGATAAAAATAATCTCCTATGGGTTAAAGCTGGGGAGAACACACCACCTCATTTTTGGTTGTGCAAGAAATGTACTACTGACAAGCTATTCATAAACGATGTATTAACATTTAAGATAAAGACTTTTAAAATCTGTTATTTCCGAAGACAGGGCACAAATTAACACGTTGGTATGATATCTCACATATTCTGAAGGGAGAATATATCTATGTGCTATTCAGTATTAAAAGAGTGGTATACAGAGACTGCTTTATCACCAAGTCAAGGTTTGGTTCCATTTGGTCCAGTGAAAGGACCTAGTCTTTGGGGAGATGGCAACTCGCATCAGGATGCTTGTGTTGCTTAACCACGAAGCAAATTGTGGGGATAACATGAGAATGTACTATAAAGACCTTTAAATAAAAAGCAACAAGTGCTTGATACGCATTTTCTGCTGTCAACCCAAAACCACATTGAGATTTTTACAGCTGCTGCTAACTTGGGGATTCAGTAATTGCTGAAGTTGATGAAACTATTCAAACTTGGAATTATTGCACTGCTCTTTGGTCAAGTAATACAAAACTTAATTGGGTTATAAAGATACACAGGGGGGCTAAAAGAGATGGCAAGTGTATGCTTTCCTAGTTGAGGGCTGCTGTTATGTTGAATGCTGAAATAGTTGGTGAAAGATCTGTGCACTGGTGTATGTTTGGCTAATGTTGTGCTTTTGCCAGACTTCTTGCATTCCTGGGGCAGGACAGACTAACATGTCACTCATCTTGGTTCCTTTCCATATTGATCACACAAGTGCCTGTATAAGGGTTGTATTGTTAATTTTCTGAGATGGGTGGAAAGGGGGAAAAAACCAAGGTGTGCTTTCTTTCTTTCAGGCTGGAAGAGCGTAGACAGTGTACCAAAACTGGTGACTGACTACATGTCAAAAAAGATCAAGGTTGATGAGTTTGTGACACACACCCTGCCTTTTGACAAAATTAACGAGGCTTTTGAGCTGATGCATTCGGGAAAGAGGTAATGTTCCTAATATTGAAAGGTGTAGAACATATTTCTTGATGAGACACTGCCAAAATACAGGTTCCCTGCCCACTGTCATGTTTTAAACAGCAAGGCTAAAGGGTGACATACACCATGCACATTCATTCTGAGATAAGGATGCTTTATCTGAGCTTCCAGGCGTGTGCCAAACACAGGCAGAGAGTAGAAACCAAGCAACAATGTATAAGGGAAATGCACATTTGCGTACAGCTGATAAAGGGGACAAGCCAGTCTCAGGCTTTCAACATTGCTAAAACATTCTTCCTCACAAAAAGAAATGTAAAGAGAATAAAGGAGAATTCACATGAATGCATTTTTACTAGTCATTAAGCTATTAGTCTATTTTAATTAAGTAGCAGGTTTCAGTACACTTTTCAAATTATTTAGGGTAGATTACCAGCACAGTCAGTCACTTGGAATGATCTTTTAATAAGCTACATTGTAAACTTTTTTTTTTCCTCTAGTTTGAACTGGGGTAGGAGGTTCATATGATGGGTTTGTACTCCTTCACGTACAGCAGTCCCTGCCTTTATTAAGATAAATGGCAGTTTGGACTGTTCATACTGCAGACCTGGGCCACAGCTGTATAAAACTTCCTAGTGAGGCCCAACCCCATTACATATTGGAGTGACCCTACTGCTGGTAAAAAAACCTGCTGGATGTGTGATTGAGCCTTTCTGCACTTACAGCAGTGTACTTTTCAAGTCCTGATCAACTGCAAAAGCAGTGCAAAGTAGGGTATTCTGATCAGAGGATATGTTTGCACTAATGCAGGCAACCATGTTTATCCGTATTTAGGTTTGTCTGCAGGTGGATAAATAGTTAAGAGCATTATCTCCAGAAACCAACATGGTCTTTGTACCTGATCTCAATCTATATCTATGTATTGCATATGACTTTCTCAAAAGTAATAACTTTATCTGCTTTATCTCATGATTCCTGTTTTTGGTAAATCAGTTAACATAACTGCATTTGTTATGGTTGGAAACACTGCATTTATGCAAATTTCATCCAGCAGTTGCTCCCTTTTCCCCATTCCAAACTGAAAACTGACCTGTAGTTTGAAAAAGCATCCATTTTGATAACGAGCATTGCAAACCCATTTTTAACCAGGATTTTTCATAAATATTATAGGCATAACTTCATTCTTACAAAAGACAGAAGTTAAAATGTCTCAGCAGTGAAAAGGAGGGCAGAGATTGGGAGGAAATGGACTTATTGGTAACTTTTTTTTCTTTTCCATTTTAAGCCTTCGAACTGTCTTAAAACTTTAGAGCCAAACATGGACCTAGTTGGCCAGCACCATGGTAACTGCTGGAATTTTTGATAGAAGAGAGAATCAAGCAAATGAAAACTCACTGGGACTAGGAAGACTACGTATTTTAGGGTGAGCATTCTTAGAATTAAATAACAAAAAATTGTTAACTGCTGAATAGCATTACAGAATCAGTCCTGGTTGTGCAACTTCTGTTTCTGTACTCCTTCCAATTCAATAGTGGCTAACTCAATCTACTTAATAAAAGCTTATTTCTAAACACAGTGTTGGAATTATTGAGCATTAACAGCTTGACTATGATTGTTGTCTTACTTGTTTTCCTCTAGTGATTTTACAGTGTGTTGTGTACAGAGGAAGAGCATGACAGTTCTTCAGTCAACAGCAAATGATGTGGGATTCACTGCACAAGGCAGTTTACTGAGCACAGCTGGGGTGAGAAGCAGCACTGTTTTGCTGCAACCGTGCTGAAAGTGGCCAGAACTCCAGCAGTTCTCAAGCTTCTGAGGCTATTCTAGGACTTCAATGGATTGCAGCATCCAGCTGAACCTTGAAGCCAACCATAGAGCAGAGCGTGGTTGGATGTGTGACTTCAGTGTCCAAGTGTGCTCATGTTCACTTGGGAGGCCCATATTTTCCCTTATTTCCCATTTGTCTCATTGGCAGGCTTCTTGTAAAGATCATAGCATAGACTACTCTAGTCACTTGCTCCTAGTAGTGTCCTCCAAGACTGCAGTAGGGCAGTTTTGCCATTTCCTTGAAGTTACTGGCAAATGAAGCAAACATTGCAGCCAACACTGCAAAAACAAACAGCGTGGAATTGTTACCTCCAGTCAGAAACAGGATCCGTGCCACTGAAGTGGGAATTACTGTTAGAGCAAGAGTCTGCTCTTAAGGGGTGCAGGGGGACAACAGTACAGAGCATTGTGTGATGAAGGCTTCAGGGTTTTGTGGGGGTTTTTTTGTTTGTTGGAGGGTAGGAGTTAAATCTTAATTTTGGAGTTGAAGGTTTTCTTAACTCTATTTGAAGTGATCTGACTGGATAAATTTCTTTGTATTGAAACATGGAAGCACTGTCTCACAGCCAGAAAAACACAGAGGAACAGCAGAAAACAGATTGCAAAGCAGAGGCAGAAAGACCAGCCAGTTAAAAGAAAAGTTAGATACATAAAAACAGAGTGTTTTTCAGTGAACCAAGGACACTGATTAAGAGAGGTTTCATGTTTTAAAGAAGCCTGGTCAAAACAACTGCTACACAGAATGCTGAATGCAAACCATAATCTTACTAGAAGAAATTCCCTCTCACCACTAAAAACTACCTTACCCCAAGACACTGCTATAAAACAGGGACAATTACACCTTTTTCCATCTGTCATTAAAAAGATATCCCTAGAGCATTCTGAAAATAGTTGAGGTAGCTGCATTTCTAACTTCATTCTAGACAGTAAAGAACAAATGTGAATGTTGTAAGAATTGAATTTTGAGCATCAGGAAGAAATAAAAGGTGGATTTGTACCAGGACAGCGAGCCCTCCAACAACAGCAGTGAACTGATTCTCAGTACCTCGTAGCTCCAGAAAGGCTGGCTGAACATCAGAAAATTCAGTAGAAAACTTGCTGTTAAGCTGTTCCTGCAAGAGTACTCTATAAACACAAGATGGGATCAATACAATATTAGCCCAGCATCTTGACAAACTACCCCCCAGCTGGATCTAACAGATTTAAAATACTTACACTGGAACAGTTGTTCCTCTGTGCTGCACAGACTAGGTCAAGACCACACAACCATGTTTGCATTACATTATTACTTTAGAGAATCTGCATCTCAGTGTTTGTGGGACGCTGGTCACGGCAAGTGAACAACAAAGACATTCAGTGATACCAGAGCACTTGGGTGAAGGACACACAGCTTCTTCCCAGCTTGAAGAACTGATGTCCTGGCCATGGTGTAGCAGAGCTTCCAGACGCCTCTGTCCTGCAAAGCACTTGATTGAATGGAGCATGTTTGAAATAGTTTTTTTTCTAAGTTGCTGAGCAAGCAAAAGGACTCAAACACAAGAGCTTGACGGTCAAGGTACTGTATTGAACTGCACCATCGAAACAATGGTAAGAACTTCGGTGGACAAAAATTTGCCACCAAATGACTCTACGTGAAATGCACATGCACTCTGCTGGCTGTCATGTAAAATACGCAGTTTTTCTCCTCTCCTCATGCTGTTACTTTTATTCAACACTGCCAAATCTTCTGTCCTTAAATATTCCTGTCAAACTGCAGAAACAGCATGAAAAATTTCCATACTCTCTTACAAGACAGTAAAGGGAAAATACTTTAAGAGAGTGAACTAATTGCAGGATTATGTTCTTGGCAAAATTGTATTTAATTTCTGAAAATGGCATTAGAAACCAGATTTAAGTTGGGTTTTGTATTTAAGTGGATAGCAACTTGAACAAGAATCAAAAATATTTAATTTCCCCGATCCAGTCAGCACAAGTCTAATATTTCATGTTCAAGCAAAGACACAGTTAGATAGGTGAAAAATAGCTTTTCTCAATATTTTTATTTAGTAAGTTTTGTTCTCAAGGCTAATGTGCCACCTTATGTTGAAAGAACTGGTATAGATGCTAAGCTTTCCACTTCTTTAAAAATACTATAGTAGTATGGACTCGGTATAAGCAGGTACCATGCTGTGATTTCCATTTATAGGCAGAAATGCATAGCATCACAGATTGCCCATATTAAAAATGTGCAGTGCAAAATTTGGTTGTATTGGTGCAACAACAAAGAGGTATCCAAGTGGCACGTGTGTGGGTTTAAGGGTGAGTTTTAACTGGTTGCATGCACCTGCCAGTGTGGCTTGCACTACTGCAAGCAAACCTGGCCATAACTGAAAATTCCATGTCTGGTTTTGGATCACCAAAAAGGAAAAAAAAAAAAAAAAAAAAAGAAGTTCTTTCTGTTAAAAGCAGCTGCAACTTTTATTTTATAGACCAAAAATGAAGCCCCCTCCCCCCTTAATCTTACACACACACATAGAAAAGGCAAGACCGTTGTAGCCATTCAAGTGAATGATATGGTGGGCAAACCTCCAGGACAGTCATCTCCCCAGTACATCTCATTCAGCACAGGTAATTCCACTCAAGTACTACAGTCTGTTTTCTTAAAAATCTATACACACACACACACACACATATGCACACACACGCGCTCTATATGCATCATTTCAGGTCACTTTACTGCATAATTAAAAATAATAATAAAGGTAATGAAAACATCGCAATGATACTCTTACAGCAACAGAGGTCTGAGGCACTCGGGGCAGAGAAGACATTTTCTGGCAAATTTGGGAGTACAAGAGTCCAGTTCTGTGCAGCACTAATTAACCCCCTCTTCCCCACCTAAATTCTGCAGTGCCAAGGGGAGCCAAGGGTATGCAGTACTTCACGTTCTTGGGTCTGTGGCAACTAATCCACGGTACACCTTGTAAAAGGCGTATTTTGTGCCCATGATTGTACGATTTAATGTCTGCATTGGTTTAGTTCTTGCATTACAGTGGTGTAAGTGACTCCGCAATGGGGTCTGAAAAATTTTTCATTACAATTCAAAAGAAAAAATAAATCCCCTCAGCAGAGAAACTAAAGATTATGGAAGGGAAGTGAGCATGGGAAAAATAAAGGATAGAGAGAACAGAGGTCTAATCAATCCACTCTCCTTAACATAACAGTTTCCAGCTCATCATGACCCATTAACAGAAAATAAAGGGGAATAATATACTAACACTGCCCACTCTATACCAGTCCTAGGAAAAAAAGATCAGTTTTCATAGCTGCCCCCCTAAGACTTTCCAAAAGCATGAAACTCACTCAAGTGAGGGGGGAAAAAAATGACCCGTTTAAAAATTACCAAAAGAAAACAAATACAGCATTGAACACGTTTCATTTTCACACACTCAGACTGGTTTTGTGATATATACTCATTTCACTGTAAGTCTTGCAAATCCACTCCACCACAGCTACTGTGGATGTACCTTTAAAAAACGCCCCACAGTTAACACACACAGGGATCCCATGAATCATGGGACCTTTTTGGTTCTTGTTTCATTCCTTTACCTAGGCAAGTCTGATACATCAGTTTCACCAAGCTTTTGGAGCGGGAGGCTGCCTGCAAGTACTGCTTCGCCAAGAAGCAGCTTATTCCAGGGAGCTGCATATAAAACAGGATTTTTTTTTTTTTTCTGTAGGAAGCCCATACTATCAAATCTCCAGCAAGAGAAACAAGTCCTGCCATTAACACAGTGTGTCACCTACAGATGGAATCACCACAGAAGCCACCAGCAGAGAGATGGGGACAGAAGTAAGGTAGCCTGCTCTCGGACGTGTGTGTCTTTCTCCCTTCTGCCTCCTTCTCAACTGATAAAACAAACAAGGCCCAGCCCATTAGAACAGTATCTGCAGAAGCAGGAGCAAGTCTTTGGAACTAGAAATGCTTAAAATCTCAGGTGCCACTCATATGCCAAGAGCAACAGGGCACACTGAAGTGGTGAAAAAAACCTGGATCCCAAAATATCAAGTCCCAGTGGGAAAGGTTACCCACGCTTTTCTAGCTAACATCATGGCAGCAACAGAAGCAACTGTGGGTCTAATTGGAAGAAAGGTGCTAAAGAGATAACTGAAGAAAAAGGAAAAATATAGTGTGACTGCTGTAGGTAGGAGGAAAGCAGGAAATTCTTTAAATTCTTCTCTGCTTTTCCAGACATTGGGTCAGGTTCTTCAAAATATTCCCCTTATCTACAATCACTGAGAACAAAGTAAAGGATGAAATCTTTCTATTCTGTACTCTTAAAAAAAATGCATAGTACAGAGACAAAAAAATATAGGTATGTATCGTTCCGATCTCCCTGCTCAGCCTGGACTCTCACTGGGACATGAAATGGGGACGAATACTATCCAGCCGCCGGGTCAGGATCTCGCAGCCCGTGTCGGTGACCAGCAGCGTGTGCTCAAACTGGGCAGATCGCTTTCCGTCCCTCGTCACCGCAGTCCAACCATCGGGCCACGTCTCATCTTGCCAACCACCTAAAACCAGAAATGGTGACTTTTTGCCAGTCTTCAAGTAACAGGTAACAGTTCCCCAAAGAGAACTGAAAAAACCTGTGGACTCTACAGAATAGAACCAGCATCCTATTCCATCACTACTTAAGGAGTAAACAAGAGTAACCATTTTACTCTACTGCAGAATTGCTCACCTTCACAGATCATTGGTTCAATTGTAAACACATGACCCGGCTTCATGACTCCAACTGCCTTATTTTCTGCAATAAAATAAATACTCAAGTTAGAAAAAGGGATACCATCTTAGTAAGTGAATGAATCCTTGTCCTAGAATAATACAGAGGCAATACTGTAAAGTTCAGAAAAGCCCTTCCAAGATGACCTGTCCATTTTTACTTGTACGTTAAAATTTCCTTTAATGCTTTCCTTCTCCCCCCATCCTCCAACACTGAAATATTTACTCAAGGAGCTTAAAATTAATTGCTGTCTTTCTCTCCAACAACTAGAATTTCAACTCTAGCTCTATAAAAACAACAAACAAATGTAATACAGGAATTTCTGCACAGGAATTTCTATTTTCCCTTCTATAATGAAAAACATTACTAAAAAAAAAGTAAAAAGAAACACTTAAGGTACTTAGAGAAGGCTTGAAACCTCCTTATTTGTTTCCACTGAGCCATTAGCTCCAATAAATGGTCAAAGTATTTAACAGCAGTTAAATAATCCCACAATTCCATTTATGAAAGACACACTGCCCCCCTCATTACTCTGGGTAATGGGGTCATAATAGTGTCAGTGATAATGTTGTGTTCTTTAGCTAACACAAAATACCAAAGAATTTTCAAGGCACCCAGGACAAGAAGACAGGAGCGTTCTGATGTATTGGATTCTTGATCCACCAAAAATATTTATGTGGAGGCACATGAACTGAAGCACAGCACGACTCCAGGAGTGTAGTTTGACTGAAGAAAGGTTTCAGCCCTTTTCTACTGCCCTGTTTCACCTAGAATGGCAGTGCAGCTTAGATGTGATTCAGCCTGAGGGCTGGAACAGACTCCAGGTTTGCACAGGAACTGTTAGCTCTAAGCTGCTTTGCTGCTGTCGACAATTTGCACCAATTTTTACACACAGATTCCTCATCCCCCTAACTCTTAATTGTGTAAATTTATTAAACTGCCTCAACGACTTAGAGGCTTTAAAAATCTCAGACATCCAGCTGCCACAACAGTAACCAGAATATTTTTCTTTTACTTAAAAGGTCTTGTCTCAATCACCTGCTGGTATTTCTTGTCTCAACACTTACATTTAAGTTTCTGGTCTTCTGCATCTAAAATTTTGTCCTTTATTCCCTGTAGTTTTCATGTTTTTGTCAAATATTTTAAAGGCTTGTAAAACGAGCTTTGCTTTTCAAACTCCTTTCATAGTAAGCCAGAAATAAGCAGCAGCATTTTTTATCTCTTTTTCTCCATGAGTCTTTAAGTCCCTCAGATCTTTCCACTTTGTTTTTGCTGTGAATCTCTATTTAAAAATAGCAGAAAAAAAAAACCCTGCACCTTTCTTTTTAGCAAAAGGCATATTTGCTCAATGGAGGAAAAAAAAAAAAAGTTCAAAGTTCTAAACAGCCAGGAAAGGGAGGAATTTCCTTTTTTCTCAGATTGAATTTTAGTTGGTATAAAATGCTCTCCATCTCCAAAGAATTCAGATTTCCTTCATTTTACACAACAAAAAGTACACACCAGAAATCTTGATACCCTTTTACCCCACACTTAGCAGATTTTTTCAGATGTTCTCTGAAAAAATAACTTAGGGAAATAATGACATGAAAAGTCAGGGATCAACAGTCTATAATCACAATGTGTTAAAGCTCATTAGGAGATGGGAAGATGGAGGCACCTGTCAGGTCCAAGGAAATAAGTGACCTGTCAGGGAAGCTTTATAGCTGAAGTGAGTGTGAACTGTTCATCACAGCTTCATGATATTTACTCTATCTTTAGTTGTCCACTGGCACTTAAGTTTCCCTCCTTTGCCCCTTTGCCTCTGTGGATGCTGTTCCTTAGTCCTGCTGGAAAAACTGTTATGGGGCCATGGGTATTTCAAAAAACCAACACTGCTGTGGTCATTCCTCCTCTGCCACACACTTAAAAGAAGTTTCCAGGAGCACCAGATCACAACACTCAAATGAGGAAACGTAAAAAAACAGGATCCGGATTCAGACACAACATTCATCTATACTATCCAAAAGGCTTTTTATTTATATCTGGAAATGGAAATAACTTTTTACTTAGACCTTCTAAGGAGAGAAACATTTGCCTGTTCATGAGGATGTCCAAGGGAATTCAGTTACGAATTCAGGTAAAAACTTTAAGCACTTAACCAGTAGAGATGAGAGCTGACACTAACCTTTGGTGTAGGCACAGACTGTTTTGTTATATAATTTATTCACCTTACTTAGGTTCACAGAGGATGCTATAGCACAGAGTTTAAAAAAAAAAAAATCCCAAGTGCCAAAATGCTAACTTGATGGCTTGTCAGGCAACATGCTACTTTAAGAGAATATAACCAAGAAATAAATTGAGTGCATTCACTGCAAACCCCTTCTTGCCTACAGGAGAGCATGAAGGGAATGAATACTCACTGGCATAATGTGGCACGTTAGGAGCCGTATGGAAAAGTTTATGGATTCCGTGCCCACAGTAGCTCCGAACCACTGAAAATCCATTTGCTTGAGCGTGTTTCTGAATGATGTTTCCCAGTTCTCTGTACCGAACACCAGGTTTTACTGCAAAATTAAAGAGATATAGATGGAGATTTAAAGAGCTTTCCCTCAACATAACTAACCACCAAACGCCATCTCTGTAGCGCTCATGGCTTGTACGTCCATCTGTTCTAGTATGTAACTTCCTACGATCACTTAATCCACTAAGTACATACATGAGTGCAATAACATGAGAGAGGCAGGAAATGGTCTCATATAAAAGAAAAAACAAGAGAGAAAGTAGAAAACTCCCTTTTCCACAAGAACACTGTTTTCTTTCTTTCACGGATGCAAATGCTGACATTAAAAGGATGTCAAAGTTTGAAATTAAAAACAACTTTCAAAGTACTTGGTAAACTCTCACACCCTGAGCTGCAGTGCATCTTGCAATGAATGTATGAACTATATTTTAATACACACTTATCCCTCTACCACTATGTGAAAAATGTACACAAAGGACCAAGAATGTATAAAAAAAAAAAAAAAGAAAATGGGTATTTCTACTCTTAAGATTCTCAGTGACAACGCTACAGCAAATAAGTGTGTTCATATTCAGGGCTAACTTTTTTGACAAGCCCTTTAAGAAGCCTTAAATAGTTTGAAATACATAAAAAAGACGGGAGAAATTCACTTTGAGCACTTGGACAAGGGAGTAATATAAAAGCAACAATGTTTCATCCATCAGCTAATGAAGATTCATATCAAATGCCATCTTGAGCCACTAAAAATAAAAAAATCATGTAAATGCTTTTTCAAGAGCATTCCCAGCTCCCTGAGTATATGCTGTTCCTTTGGGAGCCAGATGTGTGGTTGTGTGGAGCCATCCTAAGCAGAGTTCACATAAAGCTAAAACTTTACATTAAGAAACCATTTAGTTCAATCCTCTGCTAATGTAAGCAACTACAACTGAAATCCCCATGTTAAATTTACAGAAAATAACAGGAAAATCAGATTACTGAAATGTGCATGCTTTTCCCAAAATTAAAAGAAAAAAAAAAAGTCTGTGCAAGAGATTAATCTGTTGGTTTTGTACCATCTCCCCTGGGCCTGACAGTACAAGCAACTCATTTTAATGCAGCAAGGAGCCCACTGCTTCTCTCTCATACAGCTCTCCTAGTTAGAGCTCTGCTGGTCCAATGTCAAGCAACTAAGATGATTTAAAGAGGGGAGAGGTGACCCTTTTAAGAGCTGAGACACTTGCTGCCAGAATCCCTACTTGCAGGCAGTGTCTAAAATACGTTAAAACCTGTTTCAGCATCTAAAAAGATGGTAAAGACAACTTACACTGAGAATTTAAATCACATTATAATGAATACAAAGGGCAATTTCCATCATAGCTTATACATCAAAGCCAGGAAATAAAAAGATAAAAGACAACACATGTAACATTTGCTATAAAAAACAGAAGTACGGGAGCAAAGATAAACATTGTTCTGGTTTAGCTCTGAAAAACAAAGCGGTCATTTCAAGAACAATAATCCCACAAAACCAGATAATCTATATTCTTCACAGCTCAACTCTGTAGTATTTTTTTTTTTGGATCATACAACGGATACACAAGACATCATTCCTATGGCTTTCTGTCTTTTCAGCTTGGCAAGCTATCTCCAAATTATTAAACAAATGTTATGTTCATTATAACTTTTTTTTCATTTACTTCATTTACTGCAAGTTTAAAGCCTTCCTATACAACACCTTAAACTTCGGTCTCTAGAGGCCTTGAAGGGAGTAAATTTTATTGGGGATTTTAAGAAGCTGCAGGATATAAAAGATATAGACGATACAAGTATTTCCAGGGACTTTGGAGATTTTTGTTTTTATTTTCAGAAGGTGAACACGACTGAGTTACCTTTCTCTCTCATTGTATGTCTCAATGCAGCTGTCCTGAGTTATAACTAAGCAATAGAGTCAAAGTTCTGTGGGTACTGAAGGATATGGATCTGTCTCCTCTGGCACACTCCCACAGCTGAAAATCAAGAGTTCCTAACTTGCTTTATGAAATAACTGTCATGTTTGGCTGGGGTAAAGAGATATGTTTAAGTGTTCAAAAGGTGTTTTACCTTACTGGTCCACAGTGCGACACCATACAAATTATAAAAGTAAGGTCTTCCGAAACACACTTTGCTTGTCACTTTCTCTAAACTACTCACATCAACAGTGTTTTATTCATCTAACTAACAGTCGAAAAAGGCTGTTTCCATGTAAATATAATCATCTGTGGGTCAGCTCCAGCATCAAGTACATTTTTCTCATCAACCCACATTCCAAACAGAAGTTGCAACCGCTGCCCACAGAACTGTGCCACTTGAAGGATCACCGTATTATACAACATCCATCATCTGCTGGTGACAACACACCAGTGCTTCCGCGTGCGGCAACAGAAGTCACTCTGGGCAGTGGCAAATACGAGCCATCACATTTGAGAACCAAAACCTTAATGCCTTGGGCTCTGGTCAGAGGGTTTACCTGCATCTATGGCTTGCATTAGGCACTCGTAAGTTGTTTGGACAAGTCTTCTTGCACCCTCGTCAACTTCTCCAACATAAAACGTCTCGTTCAGATCTCCATGGTAGCCATTGCGATAGACAGTAATATCCACTGCAAAGAACACCAGACATGAAGGAGTATCAGCACCGCATTCCTCGCTTCTTGACTTGTGAAAGGACAAACACAAACATGTGAAAATGGGGTATTCTAATTGTGAAGTCAAGATTACTTCGCAAGAATTCCAGATGTAAACTCTTCTAGCAGAATCAATTCTCTCATGCTTATCCTGTAGATTCTGTGGAATTAATTAATAAGATAGTGTTTCACTGGTCAAACGTTTGATGTAAGGAAAAAAAGAGGGGGGGGGGCTCGTGAAAAAATCCCACACCAAAGCAACATAGACACAGCAAGCTCACAGTTGGTATTCCAGGAAAGAGAAGCTCTTTGCTCCATGGAGATTTACCTTGTTAAAATACCTTCTTAGAATTCATTCCAACACTAATGGGGGAAATTAAATTTATAAAGGTATATAATCATGTTTTTGCATATCAAGTTGACCTCCTGTGGTAGAATGGGTACGCTGGTGTTTTTAAGTCTTTGTCAGTCATCTGTTAGGTCTAATATCTGCTAAAGCACCAAACCCACTAGAATAGTTATTGCTCTACTACTCACAAAGAAATCAAGATGCAGACCCTCTCACAGGTCAACAGTCCTGAAGGAAACTGTTTTGAGAAATAACACTTTAGGAATATGGTATATGAGCCACTGAGAGAGACCAGTACAACCTTCACAGGAAAATGTGGGAAACCACATATTGGTGTCAACAGTAAATCTGTACGGCTGGCAAAGATTTAGGAATCAAATTAAAACCCCATGAAAACAATACTGCCTGTTGTGGATGGAAGCATGTGCAGGGTTATGGTATAGTCCTGCAAGACCGTGTGGGACTACGGGAACATTTTGCTCAGTGTACAAATCTGGTAATGTAACAACAGGACTGTACAGAAACCAACACAGTGGTAACATTTGCAGATAAAAGTGTTTATCAGGGCTCCTTAGCACAGAGTCCAGACTACTTGTTGCAAAGAGTCTATCTCTACAGGTCACATTATTACAAGACTTTCTCTTTGATGCTGTCAGATTTGGCCAGAACATCTCACTTTTGCAGACATGCATCAGCTTTGTTTAAGGATCGGCTTCCAGGCAACAGTAGGATAACCAGATGTTAAGATGTCCTGCTCAGAGCAGGGGGCTGGACTAGACATCACTTACTACTACCTTCTGGATGACGTTTTCCCATGATTCCAAAAACCTCTTTGGACTTTAGCATGGCTTCCAGCAGCATAAAGCATTTTTAATAAAGAGAAAGATGGGTACTTTCCTGTAATTGTTCATTGGGTACATTCCCTCCAAGGTACTTCTATCTCTTACTTGTAACCTGTTCTGTTCCTTCTTTTAAAGACTTTTGAGCCACTATCTTACCAAAAGGAAGCATAGTTCTTTCTCATCAAAACAAAGCAGAAGGCTCCAAGCTTCAGCAAGTGCAGTCAGGGCAGGGATGTGGACAAAGATATGACTAAACCCTCTTACAGAAGGTGTTCTCTAAGGCTGAGGTACGGTCTTGGCAAGCAAATAGCGGAGACACAGGACACCATGTAAATGAAGCCAATCAGGCTGATTAGAGGGATGGAGCACCTGTACTCCAGGCTTAGAGAATTTGTATTGTTCAGCCTGGAAAAGAGAAGGTTTTGGGGTGACCTAATTGCAGCCTTCTAGTACTTGAAGGGAGCCAGTAACAAAGATGGAGAGAGACTTTTTACAAGAGCATGTAGGGACAGGACAAGGCGGAATGGCTTCAAACTGAAATGAGTAGGTTTAGATTAGGCATTAGGAAGAAATTCCTTACTGTGAGAGTAGTGAGGCACTGGAACACATTGCCCAGAGAAGCTGTGGATGCCCCATCTCTGGAATTGTTCAAGGCCAGGTTTGATGGAGCTCTGAGCGACCTGGTCTAGTGGAAGGTGTCCCTGCCCACACCACGAGGGTTGGAACTAGATGGTTTTTAAGGTCACTTCCCACACAAACCATTCTATGGTTCTATGAACTGGGCTTCTTACTTTGGACTCCAGCAATGCCAGAAAAGCTGGCAACAATAGAGAGCTGTGCAAAGGCATCATCTTTGAAATGAAAGAAAGATAAAAGGAGCTTTGGCACACATTGTTACATGTACACTACAGCTCAGAGCCATTAGCCAGACCAAACCTCCCCTAGAAAGCAGCAGCAATCACGACACTTGTTCTGAAAAGGCTGGTACCCACAGCACTGAGATGTAGACTTAGTAGCTATTATTAAATACTAATATATCAAATATCTGATGATCTAAAATGATTCCAACCTGCTTCTAGAGGCAGGCCAAAGCCTAGGACATGCTGTGTATTTATTTATGGATAAGAGAAAAGCAAACCAATGCAATAGAAAAAGGTGCACGTGTTTGTACGAAACAAATATCATTGATTTTTACTGCCAAACCAGGAAGAAATTAAAATGAAAACAAAAAAATGGTCAAGTAATTTACAGAAGTATCCCTCACCACCCGAGAAGGGGTAAGTACCTTAAGTACCATGAGCAAAACACCAGCTGGTACTGTTAGGATACTCAAAAAGAGCGTATGTTTTTCAGCACGGACTTACCCCGTGCCTCACCATTAGGATCCCTTACAGTCATCATAATCATCATGTCCATAGCAAAACCATAAGGATGTGGAGCCATCTAATTAAGAATTCACATAAAACTAATCCAGCTGAATAATTCAGTACACATTTTATTCACTATATATACAGTCTGGAACAACTGGGCAGAAGAATTATAGAGCCCTTAAAGTGGATCAATCTTTTTAAGTTATTTTATGAAATAAACGCATGAATTTAAGTATGCAAAAGCAGAGTTTAACTGGTAAATAAGAACAAAAGCCTCTCTTCAGAAGCTATTTCAGTTACGTTGCCTGCTAGTGCAACCTCACCTCGCTGCATGGTTTTAACTGGACAGAAGGCAGAAATGTAAAGGGCCAATTTTCACAGCACTTACCATTAACAATATCTCCCTCCTGCAATGGCCTCCTGTCAGGAATTCCATGACAGATCACTTCGTTCACTGACGTACAACACGACTTAGGGAAATTATAATAATTCAGAGGGGAAGGATAGCAATTCCTTGCAATACAAGCCTAAACAGAGAAAACACAATTTACACTTTACGTTAGTAAGTTCTGTAGAAAGAAAAAAGGTAGAAAAAACATAAACAACAGCTTAACAGTAAGAATGATAGGCTGAAAAGCAGCGACTCTTGAAAATAAGACTCATAAAGCATTTCTTGGCATTACAGTATTTTGTTATGCTTTGCATTTCTTACCAGGAAGAAAGTAAAACTACTTCAATTTTGTTTCTGCTCATTTTTATGTTCAACTACAAATGCTGAAATATTCAGGTTTAATGCAATGCATGGCAATATTTATTCAGTCAAAAAACCAGTCATTTTCAATGACTGTTTTTAAGCACCTGGTCTAAGACTCTCAAGTATTTTTGCAAGACACACAAGCAAAGTAACATTTAGCACCAGTCTTTCACCCCTAGCTTTAAAACCTTAAGCTGCTTCCCTGGCACTCTAATAACATTTTTGGTATTTTTGCAAAATGGACACATTTTATATATACTTACACATACATACATACACTTCGTGACATACCTAGCAAAATATGGGAAAAAATACTGCGTTAACTTTTTTTAAAATTTAAAAATAATACTGTTTTAAAACTGCAAATACCAATTAAGGATATCAGTCAGTATCAACAGTCTGCCACGCAAAAGTTTACAGAAACTGCTGAGGAGGGGTAGCACCATTTTAACTACTAGTTGTTCATATCAGACATTATGCCTAAGCAAATAATTTGGTTTTCAATGCTGTTCCACAGAAATCTCTAGCCTAATAAAACCAGAGTAAGTTCCTTACAATCTTGGCTCAACAGCAGCAAATGCAGATAAAAAAGAACCACAACGCTCTCTAACAAACTTAACCATAACAAAATCATTGCCTTCCCCACAGTGGACAGAAGCATCCTCAATTATCAGACTACATGATTCATAGAAAAGCCAGCAAAGAAAAAAAAATCACACAATTCAAATATCTATAAACAGTTAAGCCAGGAAGATTCTTGAACATCTATTTCAAATAGTTCACTGGACTGTGGCTTTCGTTTGTCTGACTGCACCAAAAATCTTGTTTCTATTCTCTCTGAGGCACCTCAGTTTTGACTCCCAATCATAAATAACTAAACTTTCTCCTCTGTACATTTTAACCAACAACAGAGAGCACAGGAAGTCCATGGCCTACAAATGATGTTCTTTATATAATGGTATCTGTGGAGCAAAAAAGGGTTTAGAAGAAAGAAAATTATATGATGCTAACTGAGGAAGCAGGTGAAGAAACTTAGAAGAAATCTGAAGCCAGAAATCATGGAAGCAGCTGATACAGAGAGAAGCCCATGAGTTCGTAACTCATTTTGAACCTACCACGGCACTGGAGCACATTTCTATCATCTGCACTACCCACTAGCTTCAAACTGGGAAACAGTTCAAAATAAAGAAAAGGAATTCATGCAACAAAGAAAACCACACAACAATCATTCAAAACCAGAGACAGAAGAAAGTACTTGGAAACACCAGAAGAAAAATAAAATAATCTTACTAAATGGACAGCATGATCAATTTCTTCAGTAGTTACTCCTGGTTTCACCATCATGGCAGCAACATCCAATACTTCTCTAGCAAGCTGAAAATTAAACAATTTAAAATAGATTTAAAATTGATCTATTGGCCTATTTTAAATAATTTAAACTACTCTCCAGAAGATTAGCAACTCATTTTGACAGCTACACTGAGATTGCTGGGAAAGCTGTGTGGAGTTGGGCTCTAGAAAGACTGAGATGTCTCCAGGTTATATTACTAAACCACCTCTGTGAGATTTGAAAACACCCCATCTAAGATTTTGGCTACAATTTCCTTGAATACCATAATATTAAATCAGACTACCTAAATACATTTCAAAGTTTGACTTCATGCACAAGGAAGTGATTACAATTGAAAACAGCTCTTTTTTTAAGAATTGTTAGGGATAGGGTTTTATTTTCCTTTTGTTTTTTAGTTTCTAATCAGTACTCTAAGAGAGAAAAAAGTTCTGTTCTCATTTATGCACTATAAAGCATATTCTTAACAGCAACGATGTCTCAGCCACAGACTGTCTCACCATTAATAACAAAGCCAGGAAACAGATAAAAGTCATCTTTCTGCTTGTAAAACAGCATACTGTGAATTAGGAGCCACAAGGAGAGAAAAAGCAAGAAAATATCAAGTTTCCTGAACTCTTTTTCAGTGCTCTACAGTGGTTTGAAAGTTGGTACTCTCAAATGTGCTGTCACAAACTGGTAACATCGCTACAGATTTTTAAAGAATAAAGGCACTTTGAAACAAAAATCAAAACCCCCTTACCCTACACACTACTCGCATCCCTTCTATATCCTCAGATGACAGTATTTTTATTTGTGAGGTTCCTTTTAAAGCTTGTTCTGATTCAGACATTCCTGAAAAGGGGGAGGGGGGAGGGGGAAAAAAAAAAAAAAAAAAAGGAAAACCCCATGTTATTTATAGAGGAGTGATTAATCACTACACGTCCAATCAAGCAACTTCCTTAGCTTATCAATGGCAATGAAGTACAGACTTTCTCACCACAGACTGAAGTAAGGAGCCCACCAAACCATAGTATTATCATCATTATCCAGATTAATTTGAATTCATAAGCCTTCCACAACACTGTAATGCCCACATGTGCTCAGAAGGCTCATTCACTTACCGCATAAACACAACCTTAAAAATCAGATTTACATGGAAATTATTTCATTCAGAGAAAATTATTTTTTAGCTGCTTTTAGAAAATAAATAGTAATAAATAATATTCTAAAAGAGCCAAAAAGGATTATATGATCTTGTAAATATATCTGGTTATATTACTGCAATCATCATCTGATAAAAACATGTAAATTCGTCCTAGCAAATTCTGTACAAGCTCAGCTTTATAGATGAATGACCCCCTAAAATACAGTATTTTGTGCTGTTTAAATACTTACATTCTGTAAAGAATAACTAAAGAACAGCATAAGATTAAAAAATAATGCTAACATACTTTATAGCTGCTCTTTGGAGAAATACAAAGTACAAATACTCATATCAAAAGGGGAAAATACCAAAACAAACCAATAAGCAAGTAATGCATTCCCTCTGTGTCCAAAAATAGCTGGAAGTCATACATGAGTTTTCTTCTGGGAGTTGCTTATTGCAGGGGTTTTTTTTTGTTATTTCATAAAACATTTTCTACAGTTACACTCATGCCACTGAGAATGGCTTAGAGTTCACCTACGACAGTCAACTGATTGTTGTTTGTTATGAAGTCAACAACAGGACTAGGACTTGTATGTTTGGGGTTTTTTAAATTCCCTGAACACCTCTCAAAGATAACACATTACAAACTTCGGACTTCCACAAAATACTTGTAACCATTATTATTGAAAAATCAGTAAGTTACCAAGGGGAAGAAGTGAGAAGAACAGATAGAAGAGGTTCCCTTCTCCAGTATCTTCTTCATGATTTACCCGCTTTTTCGATTAAAAGGAAAATAGAATAGAAAGCAAACTCCACAATTGTGATTTGTTTCATGTTACCTAGTGGGTGATCAGCATAGTCCGGTCTCTGAATATAACTTGGCACAGGTCTCGTTGGCGTCTAAATAAATCACAAGCAAAGCTGGTTAGGTTGCAAGAACACTTACTATAGTCACAAAAACTCATGCAGCAAAATTAAATACAGTAAAATATGGCTAAGTCCACTTAGGAAAGGTTGTGAAGTATGCAAACACTGCAGAACACTTCAAATTTTCATTTCTCAAACACTCTCCTGTTACTCTTTATTGCCTTCATATTATACAACTTTCAGTATCTAACTCCACGCCTTTGTAAAAATCAAGCTTTTATGTTTAAACTAAATCAAATTGGTTTAATAACACATTATGCCTGTTACATTGCAGTGTTTTTTCTGCTACTTTCCACAGTATAAGTGCACTGGTTCCAAATACATCCTTCCTCTCTCTAGCAAGATCTCTGTTTCTAATCATCGCCATATTCATCAGCACTAGTTCCGTTTGCATCAGTCCTGCAGCAGTCAGAAGACAAAAAAGCCAGTGTTCAGCGATAACACCTCTAAATTACTTGGCCGGTGAAATATCCAAAACACCCTTTTCTCCAACAACACTAACAAACTCACATGGGCTCAGGCACTGTTAATCTATTCTCTGATAAGCCTGTAACAGATGGAAAAGACTATCGCGGGGATGCCACTGGGGCAACATTTCCAGCACAGGCCAATTAGAAAAGACAAACATAAGCAAAACGCCATAATTCCCGTAAAACTGCTTCGGCTTATTCCATATACAAACTTGTACAAATTTAAAACCACACTTACACTGAGGTCATCGTCTTCTAAACCCATCTTTCACAGCCAAAGATCTTACTGACCTCTTGTTATTCTTTAACATTCCAGTGCTGGAGATTACTATAACCTCTGTTCCTTCAGAAGAGCTGTTCACCAGTTCACTCACTGGGTTATTTCAAGCCATTTATGTAAAATAACATAAACCCATTTATTTAAACTCTAAATTAATTCACCTGAATTTTTCTGAAAACAGACTGCTCTGTAGCTGGCGAGGACAGTAAACAGCTGGGAGACAACATCTGAACTAGCAGTAGCTTTCTTGCAAAATAAATGTCAAAATATACAGCTAAAAGGTATTATCTTAAGCCTGTTACTCATGCATGTTACCTCACTTCTTTTATTTTAAATATACCAAGAGACAGAACAAGTTAAATCAGAATGAACCACAATAAGGACAGTCATACAAGTCCCTGCCATCAGGTTCAGATTGCTTAAGAAGCTCTCCTCTCTCAGCTAAAAACGTGGGAGGTAACCAGGTCAGGAGTGGTCCATTAGTTGCTACAGAATGTAGCAGTGCTGGAGGTAAAGAGTGGCATCTACTGCTTACCAGTGGATAGTGTGGCCTGAGTTTACCAGTATATCGATAACCAGACCAGGGATTTGTGTTAACGTCACCTTCCAGGGTCCACGAGGACACTTCACGCTTGGCTTTTTCATCTTCTGAAAAGACAAGAAAAAGGGGGGGAAAAAATTGCAGCAGCAAAATCAGTCCTACTTAAGAATAAGCACTGTGGGGTCTAGAAAATGACTTGGAAGTAGTGTAGATCTGACTCATTCTGGCATTTTAGATACTGATACATGAAAGTGTAAGTAGCAGTTATCATTTTGTAATGCCCTTAAGTTCTTCACATTCGAAATTCACAACTTTCCAACTCTATTCCATCATAACCTGGGGAATGTCAGGACTTAACGCACAAATGAAGTGTAGTAATTAAGTTGTTCTTCATTTGTAGTTTTATAACCTAGTGCTTGTTTTCATTCCTGGGAAAAAGCATATTTCTACAGAAACACTCACTATCCCTTCAATTAACACTCTTGCACTCTAAAGGAATGTTCCTTTCCTGTGATCTCTCTTGGCACCCCGTGACAGAAGTGACCTGAGGTGGGAGAGACCAACCAGCTGCCAGTTTCAATACATGGAGCCTGCTACCTCTCCAGATCTGATGAAGAGAGTGCAGGTGCTGCCACTTCTGCATTTCTGGACAAGCAGTGTGCACACCTTAAAGATGGTCCCAAACTGCTGGAGGTTCCCAGCTCTCTTGACCTTGTCAAATTCATGCAGTGACTGACTTCATTCACAAATAACACAGCCCTAAGAGGACAGATTGAAGATGTTTGTGTAACGGCAAGGAGATTGCGAGTATTACCAAAAGGAGAAATACTTACTCAGAAAAAGGAGGTAAGAGTTAAGAAAGAGTATGATAGTATTAATCTTTAACTTGTAACATGATAACTTGTTTGTTTTCTCTTTTTATATCTCACCAGGATGAAGAGATGGCAAAAGGTCTGCCATAGCAAGCCCTAACATGAATTCCTCAGTCTCTGCGGCTGACATCTGAGCCATCTGCTCACATGATATTCAGTTTAGATGAACCACTGAGAAATAATAATTTAAAAATCCAAGCTTTTTCATATCAATGCAGATACAAAGTAATAGGATACAAAATGCAAGTGTGAACTATGAGATCCCTACACTAGGAAGGCAGAACAAAGGAATACATTCGTAATTGACTGTACTACTCAAACCTATCATTCAACATTTATCATGGAAAAAGGAGCTTTATTGGGTTTTAGGAAAGGAGGCATATTATTTGAGGATTCGAATTTCTGATTTGCCCTCCCTCCCTTTAAAGCAGGGCTTAATGAAGACAGGCAGGGTGATGGGGTAGAGGAGGCAAGGGGGGCAGAACTGAGGACTCCTCTCTTTTTGGTTTTAAACTCATGGGTTATTTTCACTACCAAGGCAAGGCAGAATCTACCAGTCTACTTGTATTTGTGTGCCAGAGCTACCAGCTGTAACTAGGGCATACACAGACTCTTATTACCTTTAAACTCAGGAAAATCCTAGTTATGATACATCCTCCTACCAATGGCTGCACCATGCACACAAGCATTTTCCCTTTTTTTCCCAAAGGGGTACACTCCAAATGTGCAGAGCAGCTGCACTCTGACTTGCTTGAGTTCCAACACACCAAGTGTCTGATCACAAAGACTTTGCACGGATGTTTCCCACTTTATTGTCTTTTACTGCAATAGATGCCAAAATGCTAAGAAGGAACAAGTCCTACAATAACAATTTATTATTCTCCTTGCCATTTATTTCAGCATCCTTCTTTCTCTGCTCATACACCTGCCAATGTAGCTCAAGCAATAACTCATACTAATAGGAAAGTGTACAGAAAAAGAGAATTCTGTGCACTTCTGTCTCTGAAATTTTATGCAGCACTTAAGATTACTGCAAACTGGTCACAACTTCAGATATGCAGAATCCAGTGCTCCATATCTTGGAAAAAACCCACCACCATTCTTAGGCAGAGAAGCACAGAATAGCTGAGGTTGGAAGGGACCTCTGGAGATCATCTGGTCCAGTCCCCTGCTCAAGCAGGGCCACCCAGAACCCACTGCACAGGACAAAACCAACTCGAAACAATATTAAAATGGATTAAAAAAAAAAGAGTGAACTTACTTGCTTTCTTGTGTAATAACTTGTGAGTAGCCCAGCTTCCCTTAAAGCATTCCTAGAATTGTAAACAAAACATATAAATACGTGTTTTAAGTAGCATTAACATGGTCATCCTCACAAAATAGAGAAGCAACTGTATTTTAAAAGAAAACTGTAAGAGTGGTTTTATTAACCCTTGCAGCAACATGCACGAAACTGCTAGTCTTAACAATAGAAAATACTACATTCAAAAGTTTATTAACCAGAATAGGCAGAAAGTGCAGCCAAACAGACACACTCGTGGTAGTGAAATACACTGATTTAATCCTATATACTAAATATTGTCCCCTTATCATTTTAATGAGTAACTAAACACCATGGTTGCTCCGGGTTGGCTGCAGCACAGAGTCTATCTCTGTACATGATCTTACAGCTTTGCAGGGGGCAGGATGGTCCTCCCTTGGCTCCTACAACAAGCCATCTCCTCCTGCTAATGCACCCCCTTCTGCCTCCTTCTCCAGCACAGGAAAGCAACAGAGACCCATCAGCACAATCACAGGGGAACTAATGAAGTACGTTAAGGGGTGGGAAATGAGAGCTACTGAATAAAAATAGGAAATGAGGAGGAAAAAAAAAAAGAGAGGAATTTGAAATGGAAATCAAGAAAAGAGTGACTGTGGAGGAGTCTGGGTTTTTCTCTTTTTTCCAAGCAATAATAGATCGGTTGCACGGACAATGAATCAGCAAAGGGGCAGATGGAAATGGCTGGCAGCTGGAGAAGAATAAAGAAAGACTAAGAGGAAGGAAAGACATGAAAAAAGAGAGAGATTTAAGTAGAAAAGCTGCAGAAGGCAGCATTAAAGGTGATCCTTTAAGGTGCTAATTAGCAAATTACTCGGGTTTGTAGCAGAAATTCTAATTCAATAGCTATGTGCACTCAAAACAGCCATTAGCAAACAGCTAATTCCAATCATTTACAATAAAGGAGCAGGAAGCAAACTGTTTTCCTTTATAAGGAAAGACAATACTAATGCTGAATCATCATTGTAGAACTACCATCCAGAGCCAACGACTGATTCAATCTAACATGTACAAGATCTGTAAGCTAAACCCAGTGTACAACATTCTACCACTGCTTCACAATTGCTATTGAGTGGTCTTAGCTGTTTGCTCCTGTAGAGCCATCTTCTCCCCTTCTCCTTGTTAGTCTTGCAACCAGTAGTTACCAAAATGTGCCCATAAAAACACAGTAAAGTGGTGCACAAGCACACCCATGTTCAAAGAGATCGTGTTGTGTGCTGTTTCCCTCATTACCAAAACGCATTGCTTGCTGTCTTCTGCTTCCTACGCCACATCCCAGGAGTCACCACGCTCTCTGGACGAGTGTGCTGACTCCTGGTGCTGTGGTGCTACGAAATGGTCTGTCTGTGCAACAAGAGGCTCTGAAACCAACACTTTGGATGACCAGAAAGAACATCACTTTGAACGAGAAGCACAAGGCATTACCATACTACCCACTGCATAGAGGCCTTTGCAATGCACTAATTTCTGTTTTCTGTTGGTGAGCTGGGAGAACAGGAGCAGGTTTTAACTGAGGCCTATTTTAAGAAATTAAAAAGCTAAAAACACTGTTTTCAAGGACACTGGAAGCACCAGTATGGTTTTAATCCCCTTTCAAACATGAGGTCTCTGTTCTGAAGCTTAGAACTAAGGACCTACAGCAGCTACCAGGCCTGCAAACCTTGAATCCACTCATTTGTATATAAAAGAGCATTTGCTGAATGAAGACATACATAAGCTGCGGTAATTACTGGTTGTAGTTCATTCTCTCCTTCCCATGAAATTCTGGGATATATTCTCCAATGTCATTCCTTTGTCCTATACCAACAGTCTTTTCCTCTTTGATGGCCCATAACCAGAAAACACCAGGCAAACAGGGCACCGCTGATCGTACCATAACCTGACAACAGGCTCCATTTTGGCTTCTTTATCCCCTGCTGCTGTGAACAGCTGAAGAGGATCCTGCATAAGGCTGCCATAAAGGCTGAATTTTCCCAAACACGTTTCCCAGATTCTACTTGCCCTCTATTTCCAGAGGAGCGGCAGCTCCCTCAGAACTCCTGGAGCACAGCTCCACACGAGCTGCTGTACAGCGGGACGTCCCAGACACGTGGGGATGTGCACATCCATCAACTGCCACAAGCCCACAGAGGCAGTAAGTCCAAAGCTTTTTTGTGAGCACAGGCTCTTACATGTGCAGTGTACAGTTAATGAGTATCTCTGCCTTGGTCTGACACCTTTGGAAGGTGCTAAAAGGACACGCTGCACATCCACCTACAACCCATCTATTTTGTGTAGGATCAGTCATACGTTTCCTGCAAGCACCGGACTTGCCAGGTACACACAAATTATTTATATTCAACAACTTACTGCACAAGCACCACGTTGCACATGACTGCAGAGCTCTGCCTGGGCAACTTCAGATAAAAATACGGCAGCTGTCATCTCACGGGATGAAGAATCACAGCCCTGGCAACAAAGCACTACCAAGGTACCACTGCACATTGCAAGCACCCTCACCTTCTATCCCTCTGACTTCCTGACAAGTTGTGGAAGAAAGCTGCTCTTTCTCTCCATCTGGGCCACCTTCTGAAATTTTTTTGGAAAAAATTATGCTTTTCACTGAGCTTTCACCTGAGACATTTACTCAATGTCTTTCTATTACCACTCCTGTCTCCTAACGATTCTTCCATGTTCCTATACCCCTACACAGGTCAGGATAGAAAATTTTCAATGACTAGATAAAACAAATCTAGAAAAAAATATCCAGGGTGATTTTTAATATTAAAATTAAGAGAATGAAGATTTTTTTTTTCCTGATATGGTGAAAAAGGAACATGTAAGATTGCATGGCTATATTTTAAAATATTAAATAGCTTTGGGACAGAAGTACACAGGAATAATATGAATTCGGCTTCAAGTTTCTTGGAAGACTTTCTAGATTTCATTTCAAAAACTACATTATCCATGAATATGCCTGATATTAATACCCCCACCCTTCTCACCTGAAGCATTTTTCTTATTATAACATGTGGCTTTTATATAGCAAACAGGACAGACTTGGAAACACTGGAGAGGACTGTACAAGAAGAGAGGTTAAATATATGACAAAAAAGAAGGCAGAGGGATAATCCTTGATTTGTTTAGAGCAATCCTGGCTACAACTATTCTATCAGTAAGAAAAATATGTGGTTTTTAGACAGAGGCTGTCAACATATTCAAACCTTTAAAAACATTTATGGCTTCAAGCCATTCTTTAATCAATCCCATCAGTTTTGTGTTTACAAACAAGCTCAACCAAATGTTCACCAAAACCTGTGCATACAAGAAAAGGTAACCAAAGGCACAACCAGCATTACCATCCAGAAAGATTCCTGTTGGATCAACTTGTGGAAGCCATGTTATTGCTGTAAATGATTTTTACCTTAAGGACTCAACCCAAAATCTGTTTACTGGTTGAAATACTGACAGAATCATTCAGCATAGCAGAACTGGTTTTACAGTATAATGCATTTTCACTATTAACACAATGATCACTAGCAAATAACTTAAGCTTTTTGTTTCTTTAAATCAGCCATTGAAAGAACAAAACAAACCCCTTTAAAACAGTTATTGAACTAATTAGGAAAAAATTTTCTGTGCTATGTTTATTGTCATCCTTACAGTAACAAGAGAGAGTTTCTTATTCTTTCAGTTCATGTATCCATGCAACCTGATTAAGAGGTGGAAAAGTACAGTCAACTGCAAATTCCAGAGGAGAAAAGGATGCTAAATCAACCAAGATTAGGATATTACTACACTGCAAACCCCTGTATAGCACAGACATAACCAAACTATATTAAATAAGCTACCCAGAGAAGTTGTGGACACCCCATCCCTGGGAAGTGTTCAAGACCAGGCTGGATGTTGCTCTGAGCACCCTGAGGGTGTCCCCATGCTCATGGGACAGTTTCCAAAAATAACTATTTTATAGCCAAAAAAAAAGGAAAGAAAGAAAAGACAGTTGGAATCAAGACTGTGGGGACAGACTGTCTGTCCTTTTGCATGCCATTACATTCTGAATTGTAACAGACAAACATCTAGGAAAGAGTGCCAAGCAATACACTGTATTTAAAATTATTCTGAGCAATCATTTTAATTGAATTTACACATGTCCTTTAGAGTGTAAAACTGTCTTGGGCTTAATCTGAAATCATGCAGTTTTGCTTAATGAGAACTCGTTTTGAATCAAATACCTTGAAGGTATGCAAAACAGAAGACCAAAAAAACCCTGAAGTACAGCATTTAGCATAAGAAAAATACCAGGCTATCAGTGAGATAGATATATATATATATTACATACAATACAGATGAACTGTTCATTTTATCCATAAATATGAGTATGTTGAGGAATGCAATTGTTAATACATCTGATGCTAAAATAAAACAGTTGCTTCTTTACAGCATACTGAAATCCTTCTAGGGTGGTACAAGCCCGCAGAAACAGCCTCTGGCCTGAAAATTCTGTACAAAATTCCCAAACTAGCCTAAGCAGCATACATGAATAGTCAGTTTTTCAGAAGAGTCAAATACGTGTCTTCAGATTCAACTCCAATGGAATTAGCTATATGCAGCATGTTAGTATCAGATCAGCCTTCCACTTCATCTAAAGCCTGATTTTAGCCTGAGACTCCCGGAACCCACACAACTGAGCCCGAAGGGACTGCATTTCGCAGCTCTTCAGATTTACAGAGATATACAAGTGATTTTGAGAGTATTGAAGGAACAACAGAACAGAGAAATACAAACTGGACTATCCTTTCAGTATATTCAACACTAGCTCAGAAAGCCTGCCTACAGGAGTCTGAAGTTTTACTCTGAGAAAGTTATGAGGGCTCAGTTTTTGTGCCTCAACAATAATCAGGTGTTTAGCTCAGACACAGGTATTCATGGTGGTTTATAGGCAATTAAGAATGTCAACTTCCTGATGAAGGAAATCTGTCAAAAGATCTTCCAGAAGATAGTATCTGCTGAGTGACATTTATACCTGAAGTAATCCCCATGTGTTGCAGTCGGATACAAGCAGCAGGTTTTAGCCTATTTTCTGCACAGCAAAGAACAGTGAATCAAGAATGCAGTATGGCACTTATATCCTACAGTCTGATGGGAGAGAGAACAAAAAATAGTTCCATCTAGGTCCACTGCTCCCCACCTCCCACCCTCAACACACTGATGGTGAAAGGAAACAGCAAAGTGGGAGACGGTAACACAATTTTTCACAAATTACTGTGACCTTGAGTCACACAAGCATCCAGTCCACACCACAGAAAACCTACTGTTTTGTCCAAGACACTTACACAGATATAAGTAGTAGGAGAGAGGAAGTTTTCTTGAAAGCAACACAAAATCATTAACAAGATATCCATCTACCATTAAAAGGTTTGCATAAAAATGGTAACTGGAGATCTCAAGATCAGTCACTACTTTCCCTTTCTTTATCATTGAGCCTCTTCTGGAGGAGACATAGAAGAAATGTAAATTGTCCATTTAAATACGAACTGTTTATGTATATTACACACAATTTACACTCAAGTGTCTGTGTCTATAAAGCAGATTTCACAATGGCAAATTCACCTTAGCAAGAGAAACAATATGCATGAGACATGATGGACATGCTGGACATCTGTGTTATTTCCACATGCAGAAGGTAGCCTGAATTGCTCTATCTAACTAAAAGATGATGAACACACACAACACTGCAGTAGCACTCTAAAAGAAAGCAACACAGTGAAAGGAGGTAGCCAATAGTGACAGTACTTGATTTACTAGCCTAAAATATTATGAAGGGTTAACAGCAGACAGAACCCCAAAGCAGAACAGTCCCTCACGTTACACCTTGAAGCGAAAGAAAAAAATTATGCCAAGTTTCAAAACACCACCTCAGAGCTCCTCCACTGCTAAATGCCATCTTTACCGTGTCTCCACTACCAGTTCAAAACCTCCCTGCTAGGCCAGAACCTGGCTGCCTTGGCCCCCTTTCCATCCATGACCACAAGCACAACTATTATTCAACAGCTGTGCTCAGTTTCCGAGGTGCCCAACAACCAGATTAAGAAACAGTGTTGGCTCAAAGAAATCTCAGAGAATGTTGAAGTACTTCAGCATGAGCATTTTCTGGGCATGTTGTTGAGGCATACGTTTTGAGGCAGAGAGGGGGGGAAAAATAAATTACCAGAATAATGGCCTTTCTCACGGAAAGGAGAAACACAAATGATAAATCCATTGGGGAAATCATTGTCTTGATGCAATCAACTTGAAAAGTTCAATTCTTTACGTGCAATAATAAACACTAATGCTTAATCAATCTCTACACTTCACTGAGATTCTCAGTTCTATAACTCCTGCATTATTTTTTCCTAGCAAACTTATATGTTACTAACTTATAAACCACATCGCTTCATGCTGATTACCTTTCTACAGCAGTACACACTTTTCTATTGTTTATTCTTAGCACTGGAGAAAAGAAAACTTCTACAAATTTGGGCTTAGCTCTGACTGGAGTTTTGGCGGTATGAAACAGTCCTTGCAGGCTTCCAAGCAGTTAATTGACCAGAGCCTATGTCCATACAGATGCTCTTACCCCTCAAGGAGATGACAGTAGCTTGTCACTCCCACCCCGCCCTCAGCCCACAATACGTGCCTGCACACCCAACTAACACCACTGCATTCCATGAGGGTGGGTTGACTTTACAGCTGGGCCAAACTGGCCACAACACTCTTCAGCACCATGTTCCCCAAGTGTCTTATGACACTACAGCGCACAGCTTTGGGGAGCTAAACCAGTAAAAGAATTAATGCAACTGCTTGTGCTCCATTAAAAGAAAACCTTGAAAACCCCAGAGGTGGCTCAGCCTAAGGGAAATGGTAAAAGTATGCATCCTTGGGTGCTACAACACAGGCTGTGCTGGGAGGTGGAATAGTATCGTAGGTCTGTCCGCTCACTAACTTATCTAACAGTTATTTAGGCATGTAAGACCACAGTGGAAAGAAAACCACCATAGAGAGAACTCTGGAAAAGATTCACAGATGATAATGAGTCCACTGCTGTCAGCTGAAACTTGCTGGAAGTTCAGAGAAAATTTCCTGGCTTTTAATCTCCTTCACCTGTCATGTGCTTATCTGAGCAGGCAGCCAGGTTGTCAGCAGCACCCCACCAGACACCAATGGAGGACTGTCCGAGGCTCCTCCATGGCACACCAGATGATGGATGAGGAGAGCTGCAACCTTGGGGCAGCCCCGTGCTGGGCCCCACAGAAGGTACTGAGGAGGTGCCGAGGGTCCTTGCGACAGGCTGAACATGGGCACTCTTCTCTCAGTGCATGACATTTCTTTCCTGTCTTTAAACAGGCTGCTGTTGATTTCCTTCTCTCTTCTGTAACACATAGCCCCAAAACCTTCAAAGCACCTTCCATGTGCTTACCTACTTTACTGAGAGAGGCACAGAAGGAATGAACAACACACCCAAGGTCACTAAGAAGTGGGATTCCTAGTTCTTAGAAAATATTTTATTTTCTACGCAGAATGGCTTTACGAGCATGTATTCAGTTATCCAGCAGCCTATTTTAACAAGCCAATAAATATTTCAGGTAATTCCCCTTTTACCTTACAACAGGAGCAGATATTTTGAAAGATTTAAACCTAGTATATATATAGATAACAAAAATTTCTGCATCCAATATGAAATTAGCTGATTTGGGGATGGGAAAGAGGGAAGTAAAGATGTAACTACAGCTCTTAACACTGCCCTGTTTGGTCTGTTAAAAAATAGTTTTGTCATCACAAACTAATATTTGTATATGCTGAAGATGCATTACAATGAGTTTTATATCAGACATCAAAACAGGTAGTAAAATGCAGAGCAAATCCTCCAAGCCAACTATAAGCACCACATGGGAACTGGAGATACAGAATCATCAGAACAATTTTGAGCTTCAGTCGATCTAATCTGGCATTGACTCTCAGCATATGGCATAGAGACTTCAAGGGAAAGTACCAGAAACTGTGCAGTGGGTGTGTCACATGCACGTGGGAAGTTTTACCCTAGTTCTATGCAAACCATAACTATCAGTTTACATCCTAACTCAGAAAAAAACCCTGCCAAAATAAAATAATCTAGCTGATGTGACTGAATGATTTTCTTATGTTTATCTACAAAACTTCAGTGATTTTACCCTGGGTTATAATTGTGACAAGGAAGGTCAGTCAGTGGTAATCTCTGAACTAAACACGTGTCTTCACCGATTTTGACAGAAATTACACATACATAAAGTTCAAAGGATTAGACCATGTATTTTACTGCGCATTTTAAAGTTAATTAAAAAAAACCCGAAAATACCACCCACAAACCAAAAACCCCACTCAACAGTCATAAGACAGTTCTTTCTATTTAAGGACCACACTGCACTACCGCTGTGGTAATAGGTGAGGATGGCCGAGGCCCAGAGAATACATTGAATTCTCTAACTTACACGTAGGAGCCTACGGCTATATGACATGTGGCCTAACCTGAACCTCCCTGTTCGGCACCCTTAAAGTCAAACACCAAAAGACATATATTAAAAAAAAAAAAAAAAAGGAAATAAAAGGGAATTAAAAGGGGAAAAAAAGGAAGAGTATCAAATCGTTTTCCCAAAAACTCATAATTTTAAGGAAAATCTGTTTTCAGAGCAACAAGTCTCCCGGTGTCTATCAAAGCCGAGCAACTCCAGAGCCAGAGCTGATGCAGACACAGACACGCACCCGCTGGAATTTGATGAGCACGTCTCATTTTGTCCCACTAAGCCCTTATTTTTAAGGGGGCCACAGGGACCACCCACACCTCCAGGCAGAGAAACACACGTGCCCTCTCTCACGAACGCCCCGGCTGCTCTTCAGCCCGCTCAAGTCCCGCATCGCCCGCGGCCACGAGGAGCGACGGGGCTCCCGCCCCGCCCGGGGCCGCCGGCCCGGCACCCCCGGCTCCAACAACCGGGGAACCGAGGGGGAACTTCGCGCGGGGTGCCTGCCCGGACCCTCCTGCCCGGCGCTGGGCGGGCCCGGGCGGGCAGGGAGGCAGANGGAGCTGGATCCTGCGCCCCGCCGCACGCCCGGAGCGCGGCAGCTCGGCGCTGGGGCCGGGGGAACCTCACCTGGGAGCAGAAGTAGGAGCCCTGGATGCCCAGTTTGAGGCAGGTGGGGCACTGGAGCTTGGCCTCGCTGCTGCAGCCGGCGGTCTCGCAGACTCTGCGGGTCTCCACCGCCGCCGCCATGCTGCCGGGCGGCCACGGGGGAGGAGCCGCCGCCCGGAGCTGCCGCCGGCTGGGGCGGGCGGGAGAGCGGCGAGGGAGGGCAGGGAGGAGGGGGTGAGGGCTCAAAGCCCAGCCAGCCTGGCCTTTGGACACTCCATGGGGCATCTCCACAGCTTCTCTGCGCCAGCACCTCACCACCCTCGCAGTGAAGGGGGTATTTAGAGAATGTTTAGTCTGGAGAAGAAAAGAGTGAGAGCGGATCTCCTTAATGCATGTAAGTATCTCAAAAGTGGGGGTGCCAAGAGGATGGCGCCAGACTCTTTTCAGTGTTGCCCTGCGACAGGACGAGGAGCAACGGCCATAAACTAAAACACGAGAAGTTCCACCTCAACATGAGGAAGAACTTCCTTCCATTAAGGGTGGCAGAGCACTGGAACAGGCTTCCCAGGGAGGCCGTGTCTGCAGACGTTCAAAACCTACCCGGATGAGTTCCCGTGTCACCTGCTCCAGGTAACCCTGCCTTGGCAGGGCTTTGGACTAGAAGATCTCCAGAGGCCCCTCCCAACCCTAAGAATTCTGTGATTCTGTGAAAAACTGCCATGTGGTTTTCATCAGTGAGGCTGTATCAGAATTTTTTCAAGCATATCTTTATTATGGAGTGTTGGTATGTAGGGCTGTCTCTATGGTTTATAACAATTCTTCCACTCTATTTTTAGCCCAGGTAAAACCACCACAAAATTCAACATTCAGTAAGGCAGTAACTTAAATTAGAAAAATAGGCTGCAGAGTCACAGTGGCATTGTCACAGGAAGGACACTGCTTTTCTTCCTGGAAAGAGAAAGATTAGATACCAATGATCTGTCAGAAAAATAAGTCTGATTAATACACTTATTACATTTCTCCTATTTACATGGGTTGGTTGTGAAGAAAGATACGACCTGTGCCTATAAAGCTGACTGCTTATGTTCTCTATTGTTGTTAAACATAGTGTCAATACAGAAAAGACCTTTAATGTTATCAAGCCCAGCCATCAGTGTAGAAACACCATCATGTTCACCACTAAAGCATGTCCTCAAGTGCCATATCTACTTGTTTTTTGAACACTTCCAGGGAAGGTGACTCCACCACTTCTCTAGGCATCCTGTTTCAATGCTTTATAACCCTTTCCATAAAGAAATTTTTCCTGCTTCAATGTAATTTACTTCAATGAAACTACACCAATCCTTTTTCTGATCTTAATACACAAAACAGTCTCTTGATTTGCTGGAATCCAGATAACTCCCCAGAAAGTGTGATTCAAAATCTAAACTATAATCTCAGTATTTCCTGTAATTGTTTTATCCCCTGTGCTCTTCTGGCCCCATCTTTAATAAATAATAATAAAAAAAGTTCTTTTTCTCCTAGGCTTAGATGTTAAGTGAAAAATTCTACTTTTCCCTACTAGCAAAGCATACATCTTATTCTTTTGTCAGAATAAGTGTATTCATATAAATATGCTTGATACCTTACGACAGTGTTAATTGGCAAAAAGTGGCAAAGTAGCCCTGCTGACTAGAGGACCACGGCAACAGATAAAGGATCTGATCCTGGTTTGCTGTGTGGTAAGTGCTTTCACTAGCATGGTCAGATAACCGAAGGAATTTGATGCCATGCTATTACTGAAGCGTAGTTTCAGGTGGACACCTGTGTTTCTGACATTTCTCACCTTCATTGCTCTACTGTTGATAATACTTGTGTCAGCCTACCATTTGTAGAGGGAGTGAATTCACTGTAAGAGCGAATTAGGAAATGTTTCTAGGATGCTTGCAAAATGCAAAGATTACAAATATTATTTTCTTCACGAGTGAAAATAGTTAGGTACTGACTCACGCAGCTCATACCATGAGAGCATTTATGTCCAAATTCTGAAGACACGCAAACAGCTGCCGACCAACATCATCAAATATCTTTAAAGGGCACATTATTAAGTTCTTAGTTTAATCTTCTTAAAGTAAAATGTTACTGAACTGGCAGAATCACTCTTAAATGACTCATGTTGCTAGCAGGCATTGTTCTGTGAAAAATCAGTTCTCCTTTTACAAGTAACCAACAAACAAAGCTATCAAGCAATGCAGGACAGGTACCTTTGTGCACTTTAGTTGCCTCTTTGTGCCATTTAAAGAACCCTAAGGAGTTGCAGACGTTGTTTACCTGGTTAAGCAGGGTTTGCAAGTACTTGGTGACACTGACATGGTATAAAAAACCCGAAGCATAGTGGTTGATCTACTTCAGTGTCTTCTGCTCAAATGTCGTCACCTGCATCTCGATGAGATTTCAGTATAACCATTATTAATAATTTAGGATACTTTACTAAATTTTATGAGTATCTAATTCACATTTAAATTCGTATCTGAGTATAACTTCACAATATTCCTATTTTTGTCTTTCACTATCCTTGCTGGGACAATGTCAGTATATATTTGCGCTCATTTTGCAGTGGTCTGCAATGATGCAGGTTAGGAAAAAAGAGGACTCCTGCTCTAACTAGTAGGCAGCGTTCCCTCTTTTACTCAATTTCATTTATTTGCACAATTTCTGAAGTGCAAATTAAAAGCAAGCTGTTTCCTTGCGTCCTTAGAAAAGCCAAGGATGCCTGTATTAATTAAACAGTTTAAAAATATATGTAATTTAAAGAACTGTGAGCACCCTAATTGAGGGATTAGCAAACTTGCATACTTGTCCTCCTCAGTCTTTGGAAAGAACACAGACTGCAATTGCTGATCAACCTAGAATAACAAACTCTGCAAGATTTGAGATCATTTTTAAACAGCCCTGTATCATCATCCCCAATAGTAAAAATTATGTGGTTTCTGTGTTATTTCAATGCTTTTGTTTCCCAATTTGGCCTTGATTTTCTAATTTACTTAGTGAACCAACTAATACCTCCTGGAGGTCCATCCATTGCCACTTCCCATTGTCTGGTGGCACACTCATTCTCACTGGGGAAGTTCACTGATCTTTGCTGTGACCTTCCCGGAGTAGAGCTCTTTTTTCTCTGTCAGGCTTTTCATGTCACTTTCTAGCTGCCTGTCCCCCTGTGTCACAGACAAACGCACAGAGAGGCACATGAGTCAGAAATTTTATAGCCCATTCATGATCCTTGATTTATGTCCATGCTGTATTCCTGCTGTCCCCCCCAACTCCTCCAAAGTGATGCAAGGCTGGGAGTGCGTAAGGCGAGCAAACGAGGGCAGAAGGAGAGGTCAGCGATGTCTCATGGGTCAGATGGCTGCTGCAAAAAAGCCAGAGCAGCTGGCAGCTGAGACAGCTGCTGCTTAGGAAGAAAATGGCCACTGAATTTGACATTACTTAATTAAGAGATTGCCTTAGCTCGGGTTCCCCCTCTTTGCTTCTCTACAGTGCAGTAGTGGGGGCTGGGCAATCCCGCTTTCCCAGTGAAGCTCCTGGGTGTTGTAGCTGTCTTCTGTTCAGGCTCATTGAAGACACAATTAAATGCCTCTTTGTTCATCGATAGCTGAAACAATGCAAAAATACCACCCGGGAGCCAGAGCAGATGCAAACGTGCACTGTTGTGGCTTGGGACTTACTGAGATTCTCATACCAAATGCAACAGTCGCGTAGGTTGTGTGTGTCTGTACGGGCATGTAAAAAAAGAGAAACTGCAAAACCATCACAAACGCAAAGACAAATGTCTCAAAGATGGCCACAAAAATATATGTAGTGTGATCTTAAAAAGTAAGACAGCCCTGTAGGAAACATTACCCAGAGCAAAAGACAAACCTGAGGTCAAAGAAAAACTGTCTTATTATGACCAGAGGCGGAAAAAAAAAAAAGTCTTTGTAAACATCCTTCGTAAATGAACAGAGTTGCATTAAAGAAATACCTGTCTCCATTTTTCCTCTTAAAGGATTTCAGGTTAAATGCAATTCTGTAAGTCAAAAGGCATTGTAATATCTTTTAAGCCCCTGCATCACGCTTTTTCCTTCCATTAGTGCAGATGCAAACTAAACTACTGAAAGGCCCACTCTCGCCACAGTCCAGGCTGCAGCAGGCTTACTTAAAGCTAATTCCAAGCATGCTTTAGCTGTGGTGAAAAGGAAGATCCTGCACATTCTTTTGTTTTGTTTTCATTGTTCAAGTTGCACTGCCTCTTGCAGCATCTGTATTAATATAGCACATCAAAATTACCGCTGTGATTTAAGAATGGTTCTCTCTGCATTCAAGAACACTCTTCTGGTATCCAAGAAGCTTGGCATTTTCCAATATATGCATATGAAACCGGTTGTTTTATAATGGGACAAGATCCAAGCAAAACAAGCTGCATCTTTTTAAACAAAATGGTGTTTTGTAAAAAGCATTCCTAGTTAACCAATAAGTTGCAAGCTTTAAAGAGAGAAACTCCACTGGTTGTAATAGTTGAAAGAATCCATGAATGTGTGTGGTGAAAAATTTTATTCTTTACTATGGAAACTCAATGAAAGTCATAGAGTGACGTTCTGGTCCAATGAATTCAACAGGACTGTTACTGATACCAACAGGGATTTCACTCAGTCTGAGTGAAATCATCAGAGTCAAGGCCATAAAAAATAGACTTTAAAGTAGTTAAATACAATCAGTATTTTATTTCCACTTCAGATATCATGGACAATACTGTGAGACATTAAAAATTCTTTTTATTTTCAGGTTTCAAAAGCAAATTAAGATGATCAGATTTTTAATCCCATGAAATACAGTGATTCTAACTCACCAACGTGAAGGCCTGCTCCACTTCCACTCAAAACAGTGAGATACAGACGTGCAGTTCAATTAGAGCTTATACTTGCACACCTCTGACTTGGATGCCACACTTTGCAGAATGAAGCAGATGTTCCCAACAACTACTTAAATTCATACTGGAGACTGATAAATCTCTGAAGTGTGTGAGGATTACTGAAGATGAGATATCCAGCATTTCTTTACTTCAGCCCCTTCTTTTTTTCTTCAAGGGGTGGGATTTTCTGTTTGTATTGATGATACCTCTTTGCCTTCTATCTTAAATTTCATTTTAGTTTGAAGATGATATCACTTGAAAGGCAGCCACATCACTTCTGAGCATCTTTTTTATTATGTGTGTTAGTGACTTGAAGATTATGGTAGCTCATAATCCTCTCATTGCTACTATAAGTTGTTGGATAACTTCTGATGTAATCTTTAGAGGCTTTGTGCCTCCATTACTCAAGAAATCAAAGAAAAACATATACCAAATCACAGCACATGCTTACTTCCTATCTGCATGGCAGTAAGATAGGCCATGTTCTGAACTCAGCGGTACTGTATTCGTCTACCTAATTAAACATTGTTAATAAGCATAGCTGTCTTATAAGGGACTTCATGCTGTTAGCCCTGTGTTGCATAAGAAAAATGAAATAGTCAAATGCTATGTGACATTCACCGATTTGGTGGTTATCACTCATTTATAGTTCTTCTCGGTAAATGACCTTCAGAGCTATAAAATTTAGGTCTGTGCACTTGGTTCGTCGAGAATATAAACAGAAAGTTAAACACAGAAGAAGCTGAAGAAAAAATTATCAGGGAGGAAGACGATTCTGGGTGGATTATCTTTATGTTAAGAGACTTAAAGGCAGGATTAAAACAGGCAGTCAAAGAATGTGCATGGCTGCCAAACAAGTAAAATGGAATATCAGACCCGTCTGGCAGCATATTAAGGAAATAAATAAGAATACCTATTAATTACTCTATTCACATTACAAAGCCTATAAAGAATTAGCAGGAACCAAATTTCATAAAATGGGTAAAATGGACAGTATGCCACTGGACAAAAAAGAAAGCTTCTGCATGTCTTGATGTACTTTCTGAAAGTACAAATGTAATACATTATGTTCTTATTTTGCTGTCATAACATCATTTAACATTATGTAGTTTAGGGAGAAATATTTTCTTTCTCAATTTCTGTTTTATAGCTGGCATAAAGGTATGTCCCTGTTCTTTTACTTTGAAAACTGTTATGGTATTTATTATTATAGAAGGTTAAGAACTTAAATATAATTTTGTGGTGTTTGAAATTAGAGATGTGAGGTGGCAGATAATACTTTATTGAACCCTCTGCCTTTGTCAAACAAAAATCAAATTGTAACGCTGAAATGAATTCTATGGCTGGGATGACCTGGTTTAACAGGCTGCCCAGGGAGTGGTAGAATTGCCCTTCTGGTTAGTGTTCAGAAAACATGTGGATGTGGTGTTCATGGGATATGGTTTAGGACTGGGCTTGGTGGTGCTGTGTTAACTGTTGGACTTGATCTTAGACGTCTTTTCCAACATAAACCATTATGTGATTTTACCTCTTCCAACATACGGCTTCCCACCGAGCTGGTGAAGTGAGGGGAAGAGATGGGAAGGCTGCATCAATGGGCCGAGATCAATGGAATGAGGTTCAATTAGGAGAAGTCATAGGTTGAACTTGATGATCTCAGAGGACTTTTCCAATCTAATTGATTCCGTGGTTCTGGGAAGTGCCTCTCACTTTTCCCTTATCCTACAAACTCCTGTTTCCCAATGTGTGGAAGGCATCCCACCTCCCGGCTTCATTTACTACTGTCCCCTACCTCCCTGCCAGGAGTGTGACTGCACTCAGACACGAGCAGTCTCACTCCTTGGATGCGGTGGCATCCCCAAGACCAAAACGCAGGTACCTCCAGTACATCAGGTTCGGGAAGAAGCGGAATTTCCTGTTTGTTAGCTTTTTCTGCCTGCTGAGCCAAGGTCACCGGCCGTGTCCCCGGAGTGACAAGTCAAGTAAGTGTGGAATCGGCAAAAGATCAAATTCAATGAAACAAACAAAGCGCGCGACCCGAAACACCGTGGCCGTTTGCGGTGAACGAAAGTTCTACTACGCCGGTAGCTTTTCCCTGGGGAACACCAGGCAGCTAAAACCACTTCTCACGAGCCACCCCCTCCTGCATGGACAATCACCTAGTGCCCGTTCCCGCTGTGTCCGGGGAACCGAGGGATGTGAATCCCGAGGACACCCGAGCACCACGGCGGCTCCCGCCCTCCCCGAGGGCGCGCCGTGCCGCCACCACCGCCAGGGGGAGCCACCCCTGGGCCGCCCGCCCCTTCCTGCTCGGGCGGGAGCGAGAGGGCTTCCCGGCGTCTCCCGCGCCCGGGGACTACATCTCCCGGCAGGCATCGCGCCCCAAACGGCCGCCGGCACCACGTGACCGCCGGGCGGCCAATCGGGTGCGGCCCGCGTCCTTTACC
>VXAY01006091.1:239889-286993 GCA_013399855.1 Oxyruncus cristatus
CGGGTTGGGCGTCCCGGCGGCGCCCATTGTGTGGCGGCCCGGCGGCTGCCCGGCCCGGCCGGTGCATGTGGCGCGGTGGGGGTGGCCATGTTGGTTCCCGCCGCCGCGGCCGGCCGGGAACCGCGGGGCGGCTCCTGCCAGAGCGGGAAGGGCCGGATGCGCGGCACACACAGGGCTCGATGAGCCCCGCGGGGAGGGGGCGAGGAGTCCGTCAGTCCCAGACGCGCTGCTGGGGCAGCCGGAGCGACAGCGTGGCTGCTGAGCCTCGGTAGACGGAATTGCCCTTTTCAGGTTGTGTCATCTTTCTGGATCAAAATTATATTTTAATTCAAGTTTATATATATGTTCCTTTCATGATAATTAAGTAATTCCTTCTTTTTCCAGGTATTAAATCATGTTCATGGTCCTATGCTCTGTCTTATAAACGTTGCCCCCAGCCTGCGCTTCCATAATGAGCTGAAACATCTGGAAGTGATCCAAGTACAGTTGTTATTCTAATCCCACATGATTGTGTATCATGAGGAGTAGACAGCAGAAGGCTGGGTGTTAGGATTTCAGGAAAACACAGCTAGGGAAGGGTGTTTTTTTGCTGCTGCTCTTACCACTTGTGGTTAATTAGCCAGTCCACTCTTTGGAGATGCTTTGTAATATTTAGACAAAAACTGCTCCAGTTTGAAAATCACTGGGTTTAAATAAAGATTAACCTTACCTTTCTGTGTAAGGGACATTGGTCCTTCTCTTGATGGTTTTCATCTGTGAACAAAAGAAAACATTTCTACCTGTGAGGAAGAGATTTAAGTTGGTCAGCATTTATAAATTCCTTGGCAGCACTTCTGAGCAGGAAGAATGTCAGTCATTAACGCAGGAAAACAGACCACCAGCAGCACTCTTCCCGTGTTCTCCAGCCACAGTTGTTTTACCATCCAAATGCCAGTCTTTCTGAGCTGTACCTGAAGATGAGAGCTTCCTGTCAGTGCAGTGTTCTGTTATGGCTGTGGAACTTAGCAGGAATTATGATGAACTGTGATAACTAATTTTTAACATTTATAGCCACTAGAAATTGCAATTGCTCTAAAGGCCTGGCTGTCTGCACTGTGCTGCTGGCACAAGCCTGTCTTTGCACCATTTTCTCCATTGTTTATGCATCGGTGTTAAGCTGCACATTGAGGGCCCTAACTTAGCCAAAAGTAGACAATTGATCTTGCCACACTATTTCACAGCAGGATTGGTTTCCCAGATCCAGCTCACCATGAGCAGTCATGCTGAGCCGGTAGAAGTGGAAGACGGGGTAACACAAGTGTTCAAGTAATGCAGTTGTTCTGTGTTCTGCTGTAGCTGAAGTATGTTTGACTTCAGGAGTCAGATTCAGCTGTGCTTGCTTATTTTCAAATTGAAGTAAATAATAAAGTTTTTGTTTATTGCTTAGTGACTGAGGTCAGAAGATGCACAATGTCACGGAAATGCTCTGTGCTTTCCACTCAAGCTATTTAATTGCATGTGTGGTTAGGATCATAGGGAAACCTTTCTGCTCCTGATCTTCAAAAGCTGGACACGAGTTTTCAGAAATGTCATCTGTGGTGCTTCCCTGGTGTAAAAATGTGTTTTGGGAAATGCAAAATATGACTGAGTGTGGGTTTGTTTGCTTTTTTTAAAAGTAGGCTCCTACTAAAATCATTGCTTCGAGTTACTTCCATGCTTTCAAATTGTTAAGAGGCTTGAAAACTGCTTCAAACTCTTCACATATATGAAAACTTGAGTTTAAAGTTCTGTAGAGAGTCCCATGGAAGCTGCTAAGAAAAGGATGATTATTCTGAGGAAATACAGACCTACTGCACAGGGGTTTACTTCTCTACTGCAGGGAACACTTAAACCTTTGCAACACTGACAGGTTAAAACTCATATTTTTTCTCTTACGAATATTCTAGATTAATTTGTGAGAATATGCAGGAGTGTGTCCTGTTCAAGTGCTCTCACTGTAACCTTTAAGGATTAAATGTGATCAGATAACACTGTGCAAAAGTCCACAAAGTCAACAACAAAACCAGTAGTAATGCTTTAGTAAATAGTAGTTTGCCAGAGGTGACTTTAAATTGTAGCTGCCTGTAGCTTTTAGGTGCTTATAAATCTGATCCCTCATCATTCATATTGGAAATGGGCATCATGGTTCTTTTATTATATTTTGCTTAGTGGCAGTTATTGTTTTAAGTGCAATTCTTGGGAAATTAACTCTGCGCTGTAGGATACAAGGGTGAAATTCCAATTACCTAGAACTTGAAAAAAGGCTTGTTTAAGCAGCTAATTATCAGTAGGTGGGACTCAAAGCTTATTTTAAATGAAACTGTTATCTCAAGGGGTTACATAGTGGTGTAAGGCTTTGAAATTCTGGAAAGTTCAAAATAGCTCCTAAAATTCAAGGTAGGCTGAAAGGTGTTTCTTCCGTGTGATTTGCAAACAGATAGCATATAAGTTGAGCGTTCAGTTTTAGACTTGCTCTTTTGCTGGGTGTTTCTGCTGTAATAGTTGGTGACTTGTGGTTGAAGTCAGTACAGCATTGAGCTGCAGCATTGTGAACACAGTTGCTTGCTCATTGCATTTTTGTGAAATGATACAGGATAGATGTATCTGTCATGCTGTTTATAATTGAGACTATCTGTCATAAGCTTTTGTAAATTACATTTCTGTCTGAATACTAAACTTCCTCTAAGAGGAGGAGAATGTTGGACAACTTAAATCTTTTGAGATAACTATTTTTTTAAAAGCAGTTTTCAAAAATTACATTTCACACAGCATATAAAATACCAAGCTTATTTCACGGTAAAGCATAAAAATAGCACATGAGACTGAGCTGTGTTTCATTTACCAATACTACCTGCAGGTGTGGAGGTACATGGGAAACTTCGAGAAAATGTGCCCCTTTTGGCAGCTCTGTAAATAAAGGTTAGTTTGAATTTTGAGGGGATAGAGGGGAGAATCAAACAAGGGATTTGGTAGAGAGCTGGCACTGAGGAAGAAAAGTGCAGACTTTAAAGGTGAATTAATGCAACTTTTTCCTTAACTAAATCTTTCTTTCACTTCTGAAATATTCTGAAGTCAAGGCTAAATGTGAGTTTAGAAGCTGTTTTTAGCTTACAACAGTCCTCATTTCTTAAAGTTCTAAAACCTCTTCCTCTATAAAATGTTTGCGTTATCAAGGTAGCAGGTGTGTGATCTACAGATATAGGTTTACTGTGTAATATAAATAAATGTCTTGTTAGCTGTCTGAAAGTGGCAGTTGTCCTTGATTCTATATAGTGGATGCAAGACAGAAAAATTTTAACTGTTTGAAGTCTTTTTTTTTTTTTTCCCCCCCTAAATACACAGAGCAGTTATTTAAATGAATGATCTCTTAAACAGTAGTCTGTCTGTCTTGAGCTAAATGCTGTTTATCAAAGTAGCTTGTGTGTATTGCATCCTTTACAATCGCCAGACATAACAGTAGTATGTCCAGCGCTTTTTGTTTGAAGACTGACCTCTTGACCGTTGACATTATATGTAGTTTTAACTTCTTTTCTGAAGATAGAATTTTGTATTAGATGAAAAATTTAATGCTTGGTTGTACCAGTGACTCGGTATACTCATGGAAATTTGAAGTGGTTTTGTGTAGAGGTGTGTGGGGAGGTTAGTTTTTTGTCCTTTGAGTCATCTGAACTGTTGTCCTCAGTGTTTCGGGAAGTTTTTGTTTCCTTGTCCGAGTGCCTTAGAACTAACAAAATGTTAGATGTGGAAAGTCATCCCATGGATAGATTCTGTGTTCCAGTAGAAAAGGCAGCAGCAGAGTGCTGACTGGGGTGAGGGGTGTTAGCACAAGGGCAGCTTGCTTGGGCAGCTATGAAATAACAAAGATGTTGAAGTGTTTTAATATTTCTCATAACTTGTTTGAAAATGCTAGTCGGGTTGTGTGTTAAATGGGTACGTTCAAATGTATGTAACCCATTTTTCAGAAGTCAGAAGGGCTATAAATATTCTTTGTATCTTTGAAAGCTGAAGTGATGTTTACTACAAAACCTCTGACTTTTTTTACTTAAGTCTTTTGTTCCTGTCCTCTTGTACATGTGTTGCACTTCAGTTGTAATTTGAGGGAATGTCACTCAGTTAAAATCAGGTTCTAATGTCTGTGTTCTTCCTAAAAATCTGTGGTGGTCTAAATGATGCTGTACGCAGTTAGGATAGGTGCTCTGTATTAGGCCTTGTTATGTCACATCTAGGAATCTTTTCTCTCTGTCCTGGCATCTGGAAGTCTACTTCACACTGTCAAATGGGTAACAGGTGCCTATTAGTACCTCTTTTCCAGTTGCTCTTACACACACTACCTATGGTTTTTACTGCTGCATGCTCATTCCTCAGAGTTGCGCACCAGATCGTCGCTTGCTCTGTTTTCTTACAGAACACAATACTTGCTTGTTGGGTGGGTTGTAATCCTTTTTGTTCTGTCTGGAATATTTTTAAATAAATAGCTCTTGATTTTGGGTCTTGTGAATTGTTATCCTGACTGTAGCATAGCAGGAGCTATGTGTAAGAAGCAGAAGAACCAGCAGATAGTGGACATGTTTTTCCCTATACATCAGATAACTGGGACGTGCAGCTTTCTCATTCTCTTGTAAACCCTAAATGAGAAAGTGAAAACTCTGGAATATGACTTATTTTGGTTTTGTGCAAGAAGACTTTGGAAGCCTCTTCCACCAGTTAATTCTCTTAGCCTTCACCAAGACTGCATAATAGTGCCAGGTTCCATCCTTTTAGGCAATAAATGTTGTGCTCCCTCAACTGGTCTTGCTGAACAACTTCCGTAGACAATTAATGATATGAACGTGGTCTGGGCAGCATCTGAAAACCTGTGGTAAAACCCAGTCAAGCTTGTTGTTCTGTTCAATAGACAAACCTGATGAGGCAGCTTTTACTGTAAATGCTGTTTGTTTCCTGTCCTGGTGACAAGCACACCTTCCTTTGATATGTTGGTCATTATGTGCTGTGGCGAAAGAGTAAATAGCACCAATTAAATCGGCAAGTGTCAGAATTCAAGTAACATGCAGATACTCACAGTCATTAAATGCTGAGTAGGCAGATGTTTCATGGACTTTTGTAAGCTGATTCCTACATCAAAACCATGTGGGTAGGGAATAAATGTCACTTTTAATTATGTGCTATCCTCTGTATGAGAAATGGGATTGGCCATATGAAGCTTTCCAGTTTATCTGGTAATACTACCCTGTTTTCTTACTCATATTTTAAAAGCAGCAAAACAAATGGTTACTTAGTTTAGTTCTAGATGCAAAGTCAACTTTAGGTTAAAGAATGCATTAGTTGTGAATAATAGTCAAGTATTAAGAAGGATTTTAAATTCAGTAGTCCAGAAACTACTGGTGGAGTCAGCCTGACTTTAGGTTAACAGTGTTGCAATTTTAAGATTTCAAGGTGTGAATTGGTAAAATGTGCACTGTAACATTAATTCATGTAGTATTTATAGAATAGAATTCTATATAATTTCCTGTAGAATTTTCTTGGATGCTAGGAATGGACTTGGAACGACAATTAATGAATGAACTTGCATACTTCTTATTTGACTAATAATAAGTGCTTTCATATACAAACACATCAGTTTCATAGTCATAAGAGTGAGATAAAGGTAAGATGAAAGGAAATAGGAGCTGATAATGACTAACCAGTCAAAAATGAGAATGTTCGTTCTTGTTTTCCTTGATGGCTCTGGGAAATATAAGGAAGTGAAAACCACCTGCTGTAGGCTTCTGTCTGAGACCAGCCAGAAAACTGTTTTGTGATAATAAGCTCTGCTTACAGCTTTACACCTGGCATGTAGAGCTGTATCTGTCCTTCATGGGGCAGCCTGGTGGTTAAAAAAAAAAAAAGTCTGTTCTGGCTGGGTTAGTTTTTGAGGGGAGTGGCGCAGTCCTGAGTCAAGGTCATAGTTAGCTAGGCCTTGGAGGTGAACTGTCGCGTTCTGTTTTTGGACAGGAGCTTGAAATAATGGTTAGTCTGAGTTTCACTAATGCTTTGTAGCTTTTGAAATATCTAAAGGGACCTGTTATTGTTGTGGCCTAACTAAAATGTGCTGAGTCAGATGTCTTTCATTTGTAATTGTGTGGAGGGGAACTGTTGGTGTACTAGGCAGGTATTGAGGCTCATTGCTTTTTTTTTATCGTGGAAGTGCTACCTTAATCCTTTCTGATGTTGTCTTGTGCTGGAACTTATGAAACAGCATAGCCTTGCACGTGCTCAGTGGCTTTGTATTGATTGTTCCAGTTTATATAGTTATGACACTTCTGGAAGAGTGACAGGTAGACTTTAGTATTGGCCCTTTGTATATTGAAAGCTAGTTGCAGAGCAAACATGAATGAGATTCTCGACTGAAATTATTTTTGGAAGATAGACTCACTCTTGCTGAATGCAGACTACTTGTAAAAATTTTAGTGTAATAGCACTTGTAAATCAGTTGTAAATATTAGATGTCACAACTGCAGAGTATTGTGAATGAAAGCAAGCTTTAGCACAAAACCTAGTGCTATTCCAAAATATCAACAAGATTTTTCTTGTATGGCCACTGTATTTGCACATGTAATTTCTCTGAATCTTCTAGTTAGAAGTCCTTGAAGGGGCAACACTTAAATTTTAGTTGTCTGTACTTGGCTTTTTGTAATTCAACACAGATGATAAAATGGAGGAAATATTGAAGTGTTTCCTTGGTGTATTCTACAACTCTTGTGTATTGACTGTCTTAATTTGTTCAGTGGGGTGGTTATGTCTGATTAAAGGTGTATGTTTGATACCATCAACTTACACATGATTGGGGGTAACACTAGAAATTTTATTCTAGATAGAATTTGAAGAACTTAGTAAGTTTTTTGAGTATCTGTTTAGCTTTTTTTAGTATTACACTGGAGGAGATATGACAGACTGTTCCACACCGTTTTTCAGTGGGTTTTTTAGTGATGATCCCTTTGGATAATCTTCAGAAAGCATTTAGTTTTATTAAGAGGCAGGAATTTGCCCCTTGTACTGTGTAAGTCAAAGCACTGGCCTAGTGCTCCTGTTAGGCCTTGACATTTCAGTCTCTGTTGTGGACAGGGGTGCATGTGAAAGTGTTTGAAATGTGATGTAAACCAGCTTTTGAACTGAGGTGTTTTTCTAGGTGAGCTGTTAAACTAAACCATACTTGATTATTTTCAACAATAAAGGAGTAGTTTCTTTGATGTAAAACATATGGCTAACAATGCTATATATATTGATAATGAAAAGAAAATCCCTGTTAAAGCAGATCTTTAGGTGTTTTTAGAAGAGCTTGCCAGCTGCATCTGTGAAGATTGAACAGTGTTATCACTTCCAATCCATTCCACTTTTTTCAGCAGCTTTGATGTGATGATAAACTGAGTTGTGTGGAAGCCTGGAGTAAACTGTTCCATTAATTAAATGACTTACCATTACTTAATCCACCCCTATGTTAATTTGTTCTCTTAAGACCACAAAGTTTAAATTACTTCTTAAATACTACTTTTGCATTGCCGCATTTAGAAATGTCTGGAGTCATTGGGTCTGCTGTAGTTAGCTTTTGTTTGTGTTACTGAAGTGGTTTTTCTTTCATGGGGTCAGCTGTATAGGCATTTTTGTGTTAGCTGTAGGGAAAGAGCTAGAGTCCTTATTCCATGTTTGTGTGGTTTTTTTTTTTTTCTAGCATGGGTTGCCAAATTAGGGAGAGACAGTGGTAACTGGCAGGGACACTTGGCCTGACAATAAACCTTTGTATTCCCTGGTTTGAAGGAATGGAATGACATTAGAATTTCAAACCTGACACAGTGGTTTCTTGAACTGAATGATGAGCCTGAGGGAGTTTGAATATATTTTACTATTTTGCATTTAAGTATCTTTAACATTTCTGACACTGTTTCTAGAGAGTTGAAAAAATAACACTTGGAATCAGTCTAATCTGTGCTAAACCAGTAATTACATTTATTTCAGTTTGAAATTTGAGAACATGCATGTTCAAATTCTGCTGTTTGGTTGGTGATGGTGTTGCAAATACAAAAATAACTACAAACTGGCTTGGCTTCTATCTGCAGTAGTGGATTTCAGACCTCAGGAAAGTAGGTCTATCTTCTACTTTTATTAGATTTTTCTACATAACAGGGACTGTACACCTGTTTCCAATAATGCTTTGTCAGAAACTAATTAAAAATAATTTTCCTTCTGAAATTATTACTCTAAATTTATTTTAGATGTGCATATTCTAGATAACATAGTATATTGTATATGTCTGAAGTAACTCTCAAAACCGTTCCAAAATCAGACAGGTAAACCATTCTGGAAACAAACGACGTAGGAAGCAGATCACTGAACAGCAAAATGTGAATTCCTGCAGTTAGTATTTACTGTAGGGCCTGTTCAGATGTTGAAGAATAAAGGGATACAAATTATGCTTCCATGATGTGATTTAGGCCCTCTAATCAAAATTAATTGTAGGAACTCTTGGCTTCAGCCTTCTTAAAGTTACTTCAAAGAGCAAAGTCACTTGAATAGAAATTGAGAAGGAATGTATTAATAACTCCTTTCTTCAAACAGGAAACCACTCCCAACCCCCCTCAACCTGCAGAAGAGGAGAAAACTGAGCCAGCACCTAGTCAGGAGGTTGCCAGCCCTGAACAGTATATTAAACATCCACTACAAAACAGGTAAATAGTACAGAAGCGTGATTGTAGTTTTGCCAAAGACAGAAAAATGCCTTTGGCTCTTCAGTTCTTGTTTACCTTACATTTTCTAGCAGTATTTTGAAAGTTCTTGGGGTTTTTTTGAAGACTTTTGCAGTGAGGTTGCAGATGAAATAGAATCTGATCCAGTTGTTAATATTCGGAGTCTTTTCAGATAGTGCAGTTACAGAAGCTGAAAGTCTTTGCACATTTTCAAAATGCAGCCAGGTACTTGAAAAGAGCATGGCTTTGCTTTTAGTTGGAGATGAGCAGAGCTTTTGTTGCTTTTGTCTGGTGTATTTTAATAGACCGACACTGAGCTGAAGTTGCTGCCCAGCAGAACTGGAGAGCCTTGCCTTTTACTTGAGTAAATTAAGATGCCAGTGGTAAAAGCTTGTAGTTAAAATGATAGTTAAAAGTTACTGAAAAATCCAAGCCCTCCTACAGCTTCAAAAAGACCAACTAGGATGTAATTTTCTCCGAGTCAGCTGAAGAGTTAACGTGGGATGCTCAGTGCTTTGTGTTGGTAGGTAGATGATGCCCCACAGCGAACCTTTTACCAAGTGACACCTTACTCTTTTCCCAAGTTTTGAGTAAGTGTGGAAAGCCATGCTAGCTACCCTGTAGTGCTGTGCTATGTGCATCCCATTTTCCTTGTTGTCTCTCAGCTTCCATCCTTCCTCTGTTTCCTCGAAACACCTTGACTAAATTGGTGCTAACGCTCCTTTACAAGTCGTAGTGAGGCTATTACTGGAAAGGATTAAACCTGTAAAACAAGGTTTGAAATGTCAGGAAGGGTCTCAGAACAAAGATTGATATCTGGTGACTTAAAGTTCTTTGCTGTGGGAAGATAAATCTACTCCAGTGCAAACCTGAGTGATTTCAACACTACTGAAATGATCAGAGTGAAAAATAAACCTGTTAGGTTAAATGCCTCATCAGGTATCCTGTTCCAGCTTTTTAAATGATGCATTTTAGATCCAGAAAGAGCATCTTTGTGTGAAAGGTTCAATTTATAATGTGTTGAGATTTTTACTCAAGAGATGAAGATTTTTTCATTTAGTCTTGTCTTTATATATGCTGCTTTTAGAACTTGAAACAATGGACTTGTGGGGGGCTTAAGAATGTTGCTGTTAGTAAGCTTAAGGCAGCTTCCCTTTTAAAATGTATGCTTTCCTTGTATGTGCATGTATAGTTTTAGTGATATAACTAGCTTATGTAACCTTTACAAGGCAATTACTGGACAGGGAGCTGTGCTTCTGGTTTGAATAGTTGTTTTAGACCATAATCAGTTATTTGTGGTAGGGGACTGCAGTTTAGCAGTGGCTGCAAGGAGAAATGGAACATATGAATCTTAGTCTTAGTAAAGTTCCAAAAATATTTAAAATACTTACCTAAACGGATTGATCAAGTCTGCAATGATTCTTGTCATGGGAACACAAATATTATCTGTAAAGTATCTGAGAACAGAATTTATCATGTAGCTTACTGATGAAAATTGACCTCTGTGCTGATTAATATCTTAAGGTTTGCAATTAGTTTCGATTTAACAATACTAATAATTATATTTTTTGTACATTTTATTTTGCTTTAGATGGGCACTCTGGTTTTTTAAAAATGACAAGAGCAAAACTTGGCAAGCAAATCTTCGTCTTATCTCCAAGTTTGATACTGTTGAAGACTTTTGGGCGTAAGTAAAGATTTTTCAATCTGCCTGGTAACCCTGGGATTTGTTGGCAAAGCTTATGTCCAAGTCAACAAACCCATAAAGTACTTTCTTAACCACAAATTTTTGGGTGTAATCTGAAATATTTGCAAAATTGAAGGTAAAGTCTATGCCTTGTGGTAGAATGTCACCTTTGAAGAGAATGTGAGCGGAAAAGTTGTTCACACTTTCAGTGCACATTGTCTTGCTGTAACACTGCTTATATTCGTGTGTAGGTGACACATGTAGAAAATCTCATTTGTGCAGTAGCTATCTCGTAGAAGCATGAACCTGTAAATTCTGGTGACCAGCTGATTGTCACTTCCTTGGCCCTACGTTTTGCCCCTTGATTAAATTCTCAGGCTGCTGGCACACTGCATGTGTTCAAGGGTACCTGAATCTGGGGCATAGTACTTAAGATTTGTGCAGATTAATGGCATCCTTGAAAGAAGTGTGTTAAAGGTTACAGAAGAAATGACCTTCATTTTGATTTGAAGGTCTGTGAAAGGCTTCCAAAGCCTTTGAAGGTAGGGCTGTACTTTCCAAACAGTGGCTTCAGTCAGATTTGGGTGACTGGCTTGAAAGATTTTGCCTGCCATAGTGATGAAAATGTAGAGAAAATGCAAGTGGCATGAAATTGAGGGTGAAAAAAAGCACTACTGTGTGTTTCATGCTACATTGAGTATAGGAGTTTTGAAGTTTGTGTTTTGTGGGGGGGAAAAAAAAAAACCAAACAACTTCTTTGGATGTGATCAGCAAGGGAGAGACATGGTGCCTTAGCAGAATAAGATGACTAATTAGCACCAATAGGGAAGAAAAATGCTTCTACATTTTCAGTAACTCTATCAGTGTATTTGTCACAGGGAGGGGAATGGGATTCTGGGCTTGTAACCAGCTTTCCCATTCCTACTCTGGGGGTGATTGATGATTGAGTGAACTGTAGTTTGCAGACTTGTGGTAGGTGATGTGAGCTTTAAAAAAATTTAGCTGCCCTATTAAAGTTGGTTAAGAGTAAGGTTTTGAGCTCCTATAACCAAGATTGTTTGGGTAATGAAAAGAAGTCCTTAATGGAGATGTCTGCAGTGAGGTATAAAATCAGTCAGAAGCAACTGAAAAGTTATACCTCCATTGTGGTTGGAGCAAGGAATAGCTGTGTTCTGGGAAGAAAATGTTATGGTCAGGATACACATTTACCAGCTTGCTTCTTTTAAGTTTAACTGGCATTGTAAATTCCTGTGCCTGACTTCTCTTTGTTAGAATATCACACTAATTGATTTCCTTTTTGGTGCTGGACTGTGCCTGAATGTTAGTTAGTCTTGGACTGCAGGTTGTTGTAATATGTGCAGGCAGGAGGGAACAAAAGTAACCTGTCTCCTTGCTAGAGGAGAAGTATGTACCCCTTTAAATGTGTTCTCTGAATTGTACAGTTGTAAATTTAATTCTGAATATATTTTATTTTGTTATCTATCATCTGTTCTTTCTTTTGAGTCCTTAATACAAACTATCAGGCCCAGAGCATTCATACCTAGAGTACTGTATTAAATAGCAAAGTTGATTATTTCTCTTAAAAACATTCTCTGCAGTGAGATTAGTTTTAGAAATATGAACAATTATTGCATGTATGTGTATGTCCAGAATACACATGTCTGCGGAACTTGTTGCCATGAAAGCTCAGTGAGTTACGTTCCTAATAACTTTGTTAGAAAAGAGGCATTAGTATAGGAACCCCACAAGTGTTCATAAACTGGCTTCTGTTCTGCTGCTTTAAGCACAGAACATCTTCAAGCAGATGCTTTTGTACTGCTGAAAAATCCTTAAGTAGGGTTGCTTTTGAAATAACTCAATTGCTCCTTAATTTTTGGGTCTTGTTTGTTCATATGTCTTAAATTCTTTAAGAATTTTGTTCTCTAATATGATGCTTAGTTTTTAATATCGCTTTTTTCCCTCCCAATAGTTTATACAACCATATCCAGCTCTCGAGTAATTTAATGCCTGGCTGTGACTACTCGCTCTTTAAGGTATGCTTGCTAACCTTTCTTTTTTTTCAGTTGTGTGTGTTTATGAATGGTTTCCTGACTAAGCGAGATACTGTCCAAATATTTCGCTTAAGACATTTAGGAATGTGGTTGGGAATATCCTAAAGGTGTTAACTTTTTTTAGGAAGTCCCAAATATGTGCTGTCTGAAAATCAGGTTGTCACTAACTTCTGAAAATGCAAGTACTTTAACACAAACATCACAGAGAGTACATTTTAATGTGTTACTGTTTGTCTCCATTGTACATTTGAGATATTTGTGCAAATAATTATGTAAATTTTTATAATATGAAAGGTTTTCCAGCTCTGTCACTTGCTGTGAAATGAGTTAAAATATCTACAGGAGGCAGTGATGTTCTCCAGTATTCTTTATGGATTCTACTAGCCAGGTGGACAACGCTCCTATTAATTTTCACGCTGCCAGTTAAATGCTCTATTACTTGTGTATGAAATAGAAAATTGTGCTCAACACGGACACTTAAAGCATGCTGAGGAAGTGCCCGAACTGGTGAATAGAAGATCCTTATGGAAAAGGGTACATGAAATGCCTCAGCTGGGGTGGAGATGTGATAAATCCTTACTTCTTGGAAGTGCTTCTAACATACAGCTTCCTTTCTGGATTCAGTATCTGAACAGTCCCTGAAGTACTGGTGCCTGGTTCCTCCTCTGTGCTCATAAAGCACAGCAGTGGGCTGGGACTCCTCAGCAAATCGTACATCGTTTGTAAACCCCAGCAGCTTTAGATAGTGAAGTGGTGATGATGCTTGGGTTTGGGCAGGTAATGATATTCTAAGTGACTGAAAAACCTTACTAGAATTTTTAGAAGCTGTAAGCCCTTCAGAGGGTAGGGTATCTATGGATCATGCTTGTATTTTTCGCATGAATCTTAAATTTGTGTTTTGAGTACATGTATCTATTCTGTGTTTGCTTACCATCAAGCAGTAAAAACTTAATTATATAACTGTGTGAAACAGGTATAAATTGGCAGCTGTTGCAGGCTCATGAGCCATCTCTTACTGTTCTCCTTCAGTTGAGACCTCTTAAGAGTGCCTCTTAAAGGTGATGTAGTTTAAGATCTGCAGCTGCCAGTGAGGGTGTTATATTTAAAGTGACCTGACACCACTCCATCCTGTGTGTTGAACACTTTTTGTTTTCAGCTGAAGTTCTGTAGTGCGGTTCTCTTAATGGACAGTTCTTAACCAAATTCCTTTGTCTAGACAATTACTTTTTGAATGACCTTCTCAAGTGCAACATAGCTGGTGGATCAGCACATCCAGAGTCATTTAATTCAGTCCAGGGCCATTGGTAAAATGTGAAGCAGAACTTACTTTGAAATGATGTGTGGTTTTTTGTTTGTTTGGTGTTTTTTTTGGTCCTGACAATGAAAACCCTCTTCTCACCTTGTGTGTGAAGAAAGTCAGTGAGCTAGACTGCCAAAGGTGTCTGTTTCAGTGAAATAATCTGTATGCATAAGTGGAGCACTTGGCTGACATTGCACTGAGTTGAAGACATGAAATAAGGTCTCCAGATAAAATTAGCAACTACATTCTAGTTTCATGCAGGACCGAGTGGGTGGTTGACTTTGCCTGTTGCCTCAGGGATTTTTTTTAATGTAATGTGTAGCTAAGACTTATCCTGGGCTGTGATTCTTCTGTAGAAATAAAGATTAATTAGAGAAAGTGCACTTGTTAAGCTGTTTTGGAACTTTGGCATTGTTGTGGTGCAGTGTTAATAATCTTAAACTCTACATTTTTTTTTTTATCTTACTATTTTAGTTATCATTGGCCTTTTGGTTATTCTGTAGGAAAAACATCAGGCTCAGTCTGCATAACTTCTGGCCATTTTTTTGCAGGATGGGATTGAACCCATGTGGGAAGATGAAAAAAACAAGCGAGGAGGACGATGGCTAATTACACTAAACAAACAGCAGAGACGAAGTGACCTTGATCGCTTCTGGCTAGAGACAGTAAGCACTATGGCCTGACTTGTTGCAGCTAAGGAGTCTTGTGTTTGCATTAAAGTATTTTTAATTGGTTTGATCTTTTGTGTGCCACACTAATCGTCTAAACTTCTTGTCAGTAGTGTGTCCTGTAAGTTTTGATTGGAAGGCTGTATTTGGAATGTGATCTTTCAATAGTGATCCTTAACGTAGTTGTATTCTGTTCAATACTTTGTTGCAACAGGCAGAGATCTCTACAGGACAGATTAACCTTTTCCTGTGGAATGTACAGAACAGCTGTTGAGCTACTGTGAAAATACTTCATTGTCTTGAGTGTAACTTGCAGATTCAACTGCCTAAATATAAAAATTTGTTTTAGAAATACTTCTGGAAAAATGAATAGTTCTCAGGTTTTGGCCTTGCTGAAACAAATGACTTTGATTTATTTTTTGTTCTTTTTGTATTTATCTTAACACTAGGATAGGCATGTTTATCCTGTATGTACACTATAAATACACTTTCCATTGCTGTTCTCTCTTAGAAATAGATTTAACTGAATGGTAAATATAGTTGTAGAGATTATGTGGGTTGCATTAAATGTGTTGTAGAAAAGGATATGACTGCATTGTCTAGGAACTGACTCAGAAGAGCCTAAACAGTCTAGTGTGATCTAGGTTTAGGGACATGGATTGTAGACAGGACAACAACAGCCATCTTAGCAACTCTGATCTTTTTTTCCTTGCTTGTGTGAGAGGCAAGAAGTGTTGTGTCCCTTCAAAAGGGAGGAATGGCCTTCAGAATGAAAGCAGAGGTATCAAAAAACACCTTAACTTTCAGGATCTTTCTAGTCACTGTAGTTGTGATTTGAAGAGAAGATTGGGAACATTACACACTACTAGGCAGTGTGACTGCACATGAGTAAATTAACACCTTGCTGTTTGCATTTGGCCTACACGTGTGTATGAGGCCTGATTCCTGCCAGCCATTACATGTGGCTTGGGAACGTAGGCAGTTTGTGTAGACTTAAGGTTAGAGGGCTTTGATTTTTATTTAGCAACAAGCAATGGCACAGAGCCTAAATACCCAGGTGACTGATATGTACTCTAAAGCAACCCTGTCACTTCTAATTCCAGTAATTATATGTAATCAGTTTTCTCCAACAGAAATCAAAGCCTTTGTAACACCCTTTTGGAACAAATTGTTGTTATAATACAATGATCTTAACTGTAAATTAAACTTGAGAGGACTTTTTTCCCTGTTGTGCAGCATTCATGAGGAGTGTACCTGACTAGTACATTGAGCATGGTAGTAATCTTTGCTTGTGTGTGTACTGAGACTATTGATCGATATTTTGCATGTTTGTGTGTGATTTAATCTTAGCTGTTTATGGCTTGCAGTATTCATTGACTGTGTGGAGCCTGCATTTGGGTGAAACATTTAAAGCATAAGTAGTTATACCTGATTTATTCATTAGCACACTTTGTCCTTGTATTTCCTCGATGAAGCCAACCTTTGTAGATCTCATGGGTACTGGAAGACGTGCTTTGTTTGAAAAGTTGCGAATGTGTTGAATTTCCAAATGTTATAAGTGATTCTGGAAAACTGATAAAATAGCACTGTATTTAATGTACTGTGCTAATCTAATGATACTGTGCAAGTGAATTAAACAAGTGTTTATTTGGGGATTAGTACTTCAGTGTGTAGAAGGATTTTTAATTGAGCGTGGACTAGAAGAATCTGTCTGAACCACAAGAAACTATAAGTTTTGATTATCTGTATTGTTTTATAGGTTGAAGATTTTCAGTATCACTTTCACAGTTAGCATGTTGGATGGGGATGTGACCCCTCTCAGTATGATGTTCCTGAACTATAATACCTCTGCCATTTCCAAGCTTCACCATTAGAAACTTGTTGGGAAGACTCTTTTGTTACTTGTACGCTTGTATTGGTGCACTTGCACTGCACACTGTTCAGGAGCACTGATGCCCACTGTAGAGTTTATGGAAACACTGAAGCTTCCTGACTGTGTTGCTGGAAGTAACACTTTACTGAATAGCACTTCTCATCTGGCTGCAGTCTGACTTACCTCTGCATTGATAGACTTCAGCATTGAAGTTAAACCTTCTGTGGCTGATACTATGCAAATAGTTCTTCACAGGTTCTGCCTAGGTAATGGATGGAAACATTCAAAATTTCAGATTTGTCTGTGTTAAATGTACTGTGGAAAGAATCCATTCCTTTAATTCTTACCTTGTTTTGGATTGGGAGGATGGGGTGGGAGGCAGCGCTGTCATTTGTGTCAGAATGACACAAATGGTGGGACAGGAGGAAGAATGGAAAATTCAGAATCAGAGGAGGATGGCCTACTATGCCTGAGTTGATGTTCACTTGTAACATTTGGAACTTCAAGAAGACACTACAGTAAACAGAAAATGATTGCTATATGGCAGGTGGCTGTAGGCAGTAAAATGTAGCATTCCTCAGTCCTTATGTACACTGTTTGCCTGTGGAGCAGGATTCTGATTCTGAACAACTGCTTTGTTTTCTAGCTGCTGTGCCTTATTGGGGAGTCGTTTGATGACTACAGTGATGATGTATGTGGTGCTGTTGTTAATGTTAGAACTAAGGGTGATAAAATAGCAATATGGACAACTGAATGTGAAAACAGGGATGCAGTTACACATATAGGGTAAGTAACATGATTGGTGTCTTGAATATATGAAGTGTAAGCATTCATTTAAAGCAAGCTAACTTGATAGAGAATGTGCTTCAGGAAAATGTAGCCTGTACAGGGCTGTATCCTAAGTTTAAGTAATTCTGTGCCAGATCTGTGGTATGGGGTAGTTTTTTGTATAGGCATGTGCTAATAACTACTTAGGACTGCTGCACTGCCTTCACCGTAGATTAGAAATGATGAAGAATTGAGCACAAATCTTGGCAGAAGTTCTCATTTGTTGTACTTAATACCTGTATATTATATGGGTTCTGTTGCAGCGTGCCAGTTTGTAAAGCTGGGAAGTAGGTAACATTAGAGCAAGGTAAGTTGTGTTGATAATCAGCTGTTACATTGTCATGACTCCAGACAGGAGTGGCCATTAGTGTCTCGCACCTTCACTCTATGCTGAGGAACACAGTGTGTGTTTCTAATGAAGGTACTGGTGCTGCTTTCTCTTAAGTCATAAGGTCCAAGCTATCGATTTCTTAAAGCTTCTGTTGAGTACCTGATCATGGCCAGTACCGTGGGGGGCTGCTTTCTATCAGTAGTTAAAGCAAAGAAAGCAACTCTCTGCAATGGAGGTGTTCATGTTGATTAAAACTGACTGTTCCAGGGAATTGCTGTTTTGTTTGCCTCAGTTGACTTTATCATCTCAGTAGTTCTGGAATCCTGGACCATGACTTCTCCATGGCTATTTTGTTTCTGTATGTGGTAATACAACTTACTGATAACATGATGCTCATGAATGCAGTAGAATCCTTGCGTTCTACATTGATATAAGCCTGTTAATTTTTTGCAAGGGCTTGTCCTATTATATATGGTAAGTAATTTTACAAAACTGTAAGTGGGTTTTAGATGCAGTAAGCTAGAAGAATTGTATTTCAAGTCTTTTATTCTGAGAAATTGTTTCTAAGTAGGCAACTCTTTTTGATGTCAGCATATGTTAAAAGCAGATGTCCTGATACTAATTCCTTCCTAAGGACTTCGCTTAAACTTTTGGTTTTGTTGTTTGTGTTTTTTTTTTTTTTTTCCTCCAGGAGTGTATACAAGGAAAGATTAGGACTTCCTCCAAAGATAGTGATTGGTTATCAGTCCCATGCAGACACAGCTACTAAGAGCGGCTCCACCACTAAAAATAGGTTTGTTGTTTAAGACGACACCTTCTGAGTATTCTTTCATAGGAGACTGCGTCAAGCAATCGAGATTGGGAGCTGAACCAAAGCCTCTTCAAAAGCAGAGTGGACTACATTTAAATTTGATTTCCATCTAAATGTTGCTAAGATGTGTGAGAAGTCTCATTTGCCTTTTGTCTTGTACTTCTGTGTTCAATTTTTCTATTTTGGCCGAAGTAACCATTACCAATCGGAATTTTAGTACACTTCACCCCCCAAATCCATAAATGTGTTTCTGGCCCACTCTGTATTAGCTTGGTAGAAACATTACTATTACAAAAAAATTATTTGTTTATCCACAGTATTCAGAAAAGAAGTTGCATTTCTGTACCTGCAGGAAATTACTCTGTTCCATACATTTGCATTGTATGCAGTAACATTTTGCTGGTTTGGAGAAGAGTATGGTGCATACAGTTTTCTAGCAATTTTTTTATACAGCATCATCCTTGCTGTAACCTATGCTGATGGCTGCTAGATTAATTTATTTGTTTTCCCTATTTGATAACATTAGTGATATTTTGATTTCAGTTGTTTTTGCTCATGTAACATTTGGTGGAGAATCTGGGAAAATGACAAAGGTGGAATAAACATTAATTTTGTGCATTCTTTGGTAATTTTTTGGGTTTTTTGTAACATCAAAGCTTTGCTACAAACTTATGCATTTCAGTCAAATCAGTGATCTGTTTGTGTGATTTCCTAAACATAAATGTGGATTTTTTTTTTTTATGTAACACCATAGTTTACATTCCTTACTAGAAATAGTATGTCTGTTTTTGTATCTTATGCTGTATTTTAACACTTTGTATTACTTAGGTTATTTTGCTTTGGTTAAAATGGCTCAAGAGAAAAGCGGTCCCATTCATATTAAGACAGTGTACAAAACTGTAAATAAAATGTGTACAGTGAATTGTCTTTTAGACAACTAGATTTGTCCTTTTATTTCTCCATCTATACAGCAAGTATTTGTACCTCTTGTGACAAGGCAGTCTCTACTGTGGCTTCTTTTGTAGTAGTGTCTTCCAAGAAAGGTAAAGTTTGGAGCTATAGTCTGTTGAACCTTTTAATAAATCTATTAGATAGCACCCTATATCAAAGTGAAATTATATTGATGTGGCTACCGTTTTTTCTTAGTGGTTGGTCTAATTGATGACGGTTTGCATTGTTTCTCTTTTGGCTTTGTTTTGTGCCAACCAAGAATTTCAAGGGTACATAGGAAAGCTGTTTAGTTTCAGGTAGGAGCTACACTAAAAGTGCTATAGTGAATGATTCTGCTCTAAGGATGTAATTCCTATACAAAGTACAAGTAAAGTGCACTAGAGACATGGCTACAAAATGAAAGTATGTGAGAATCTAGATAGTGTTACTAACTCAAGTTTCATTTCATGGTTTGAAAGTTGCTGTGGGAACTGTAAGTTTGCTTGACTTGCAGGATGGGGGGAAATTGAGGGTCATAGAGTTAACTTCTTTTGAGCAAAAGATGAGATGCTTTTTCTTTCCACTCATTTAAAGCAGAGTATGCAGCAAAATCATTGCTTTATTGCTTGTTTCTTATTTTCTTAGTGTGTGAGTAAAGGTCTTGCCAGGGCTATGTCGCCTTTCTTCAGTGAAATGTTAAGGCAGATGTTTCTTGGGGTTTTGATCTCTGATAAGTCCTTAAAGCAAGTTTAGTCACTATGGCAGTAAATCTTCAATTGAATCTGCCCAGTTAAGGCACTGAAGTCTCTTGTGTGCTAAAATAGACTTGAACACTTTTTTGTGCATTTTATCAGAAATGTGTCATAAAGAGCATATCAGACTATACCAAAAAGGTCTAGATCATTAATTACAGTAATGTCTGGATCATTATTATGGCTTTTTAATAGGAACACTTAGAGTAGGCATCTATATCTAATGGTACTATGCTTTCAGTATTGGTCATTAACCAGGATAGGTGTTGGATGTGGAGAGCGCTATTAAGGCAGGTTTCTGTGGATTCTGGTGAAATTGATTGCCTGTCCTGATTCTGCGGGTGTGCAAAGCAAGTCAGGTTTGTTTAGTAAGACCATTGATAAAAAAATAAAGCAGTTCCAACCCGTTTTCCAGCTTCAGCTAATCATCAGTAATGCTCACATGCATGGGAATGTAAAGATGAATCGACTTCCTGAGTGATGACATTAGATTGTCTTTGTGTGTGTAATTTGGGAGCACTGTGGCCAGGCTCACTAAAAGGAGTGTCATTCAGAAACGTTGGTTGTGCTGCCCTTTTGTAAAGAGTGCTGAGACTAACCTGAATGCTGTTATGAGAAGTACATAGTATTGATTTTGTTTGATTTCTCTGCAAGTCTGAGCAAAATACTTAGGGCAGCAGCATTTTGTTCATCTAGAAAAGTGATTGATTTTTTTTTTTGATATGTCTCAGGTTTTTGAGCCTGAACCTCTTTAAGCAGCTAACTGACTTGCACTGTAATATGAAACTGCAGGTAGGTTGATTTGAGGCTCTTTGCTGTTCCCATAACAATTGTGATATTTCTAGAAGACTTGAGCGAAAATTAGCTGGCGTAGTTGCTTTATCAAATATATAACCTATGCCTCTAACTCACTGTTAGAAGAAGTAAATAACCACGAACCTAGTTTTCTCCAGCTTGCAAATCACTTTGTGCTGCATACTAATGTTCTTCTGATCATAATGGTCTAGTTTGTGCTACAGGAGAAAATTGAGAGCTCTCCATTTTGTGTATCAATAAAACAACCACAGGCTCAAGAGAGGAAAAAAGCAGTATATGTTTAAGTTTCTAATGTTGGTGCAAAATATTCAATGTTGTTAAACTCTGAAGGGTTAGTAGCCATTGTCAATGTGTGGTTTTAGTAAGCCTGGGAAGACTAAAGAGTCCGAAGCATCTTCATTCAGAAGCAGTTTTGTGTGATACAAAACCAGCAGAGCAAGGAAAGCGGAAACTTTGGGTGTGAAGAGGTGTAAGAATGTGCCGAAATACAGCCTGGGAAGATGGGTAACAGATGAGGAGTATGTGTGACTTGTCAGCTTCTGGGTGTACTGGAAGTCTTGGGCTGTGCAGTGCTTTTCATTGTCACTTCCTGTTTGTCTTGCTTTGCTTGTCACTGTCTTGTGTTTCAGGCTGTCTCTAGCTCAGGAAACTTAATTTTGTTAGCCAAATTCTGGAAACTTGGAACAGTAGCTTTTAGCCAAGATTGGACTGAGCTCAAAACTTCCATTCTACCTAATGGAATCTTTTCCTACTGAAATGCTTGGAAAAAAGTTCTGGAGTCCATGGGGCCCTTACTAAAAGAAAAAAGTGTTACACTTCAGTCTGTAAAAGTGACGTATATCTTCCCTTTGATATATGACCTTCCATGTTTCCAAGAAACTTTATTTTTGAGTCTAGGCCTGATGGCTTTAAAACTATATTTTAAGAACATCCTCCATTGAAAGTACTCAACCAAATAGTCTAGCTTGATAGTTAAACCCATAAAGCTTTCAGACTGGCACTTTTAGATGACTTTACCCTCTTAAGAACAGTCAATGGTTTCTACAAAATCTCTCTGTGATTAGGTTTTAGTTAGGTCTTACAATAAACTGTTCTAATGCAGAATTTGTGTCTTTTCACATTGGGCAAGAAACAGAGAGATGCAAATGACATGACCAGTAAGGAAACAGTTATACCTGGTTCACTTTGAGACATTTCATACCTGTCAGTCCAAATTAGGCTGAGAGAGAAGTGCAGACATATTAACAAGCAGTGTGGGACCAGACCTATGGAATGCACCTGCTGGACCTCTGCATCACTTCCAAGCTCCAGAAGCTGCTAAGTCTTGAAGGTTTGCCATTTTGATCTCTGTGGGACACCCATTCACTTTAGCTGCTTGAACAGATTTTCTGCCTTTTAGCTCTTAGTTTTGTATTCCACTAGAATTTGTTTTCAGGCATCTGGCACTGCAGCAAAGCCTTTAATAAGCACTTAAATTCCTTCCCCTGTGATAAAAACCATGGTCACTCCTGTTCTTGCCTGGTGGCTGCCTGGCACTTTCCCAAAAGACTATGGGATTCCCTTCTAGCCTTTCTATTTTGAAATAAAGCAGGTTCTGATGTCCAGAGATAAATGTGAACTGTGGCTGTGCACATAATGATTGTTACGTTTCCCAGTATTAACTTGTTCTGTGTGATGCCTTAAATGTAAAAACATCCTAGCTGAAGTATGTCTGTTGGTATCAGTTTGTCTGCTAACCAAACATAACTCAGATATATTTTTTTTTTTATTACTCCCCGCTACTACTGAGCGGTGTGACAGGCTTAGCTGAGAATTTGTGGGGTTTATGGCTGTGTGGGGTTTATGCCTCTGCTTTTCTCATCTCCATTTTTCTAAATCCTGATAACTTTTCAAGCCTTATTAAAAGATGTTTAATAAAGGGAAAAATTACACTGAGTCTAGTCACTGCTTTTTTAGTCACTGTGATACCATGGAGAATTCCAGGTGTTGCTAAATCCAGATAAAGACTGTGTGACTTCTTTGGCATAATAATCTGCTTATGGGATTTCATTTTGGTTTTTTTTATCTCTAGCCATGTAAGTATGATAATAGTGAAAATTATACTTGAAAGTGTGTGTGTGAATATATCATATATAAAGCAAAAATGACTCATCTATTTTTTCAAAGTAGAAAACTGGTTTTTTTTATTTCTAAAAGCTTTCTTTGACTTTCTGTAATGAATTATTGGATTTTGCTTACAATAGGTAGCGGGTTTTTTTCCTATGTTGTGCCTATTAATGTTATCAAAGAGTTGGAGCCAACCTCATAGGTAAGGTTTGGCATTCTTTGAAGTAAAGCTAGTTTTTGAGCCTTATCTTCCTCCATATGTACAGGGTAGCTTATCCTAGTGCATCTCACCCTGAGCCGTACAAGTACACAGAAAATATGATGGGATATTGGAAGGTACTACTCTATTTCTGTAGCTTGAATGAAAATAAAGTTTCTGAGGAACTAATGTCTCAGCTTCTTGACTCTGTCTGGGATGTAGAGAAACACAGATCAAAGATGAATGAGTATGGGGCTGCTTGGAAATGTGTGTTCACTCTGAGTTTGGAGGTTTTATGTAGTTGGGGCTCTTGCAGCTCAGCCACAGATGAGCCTTGCTCTGAACAGAACTGGAGCGACATGATTGCAGAAACGCTGCTGCCTGCTCTTCCCTTGTTTGCCATGGTTTCTCCGGTAGGAAGGAGTAGTCTAAATGTGTTGGTGTAGTGGCACCAGCTAGCAGGAAACTGCAGGTGAACTCCTAATAGGAGCTCCTGTTGTGCCACTCTGGTGACATTTAACAACTGCAGATGGTGTCTTGAACTTGCAAGAGGGGCTTTGGCCTGTTCATGCTGTCCGTTGTGACAAAAAAGAACTTGTCTCTCTAGGTGTGTTATTGCACACCTGTGGACTTAATGCTTGGTTTGTTTTTTTTTTTTTTTAATACAAGAATAGATGTTTGGCTGCTGTAAACTGATTTCGCTACTTGGCCTGAGTTCGTCTCATGTGTTTGAAGTGGAAGTGCCTCCTGTGTAGTTCCTATCGGTGTCCAGAGCTGGAGATGCTGCTTCAGAGTTTCCCTGGAAAATCCTTCCTTGAGTTCATTTCCTAAAAGCAAGGAAGAAGTATCTGCAGGCTGCTGTCAGGGGACAGATGTGTTCAGAGTGGTTGGGTAAAAAAAAAAAACAAACTTGAAAAGGCTAAGTGTTTATTTCTTCATCACTAGAGGTGTGTCTCCCCTGTACACACCAACTGGAGGTTGTGGGTGAGGTGAGAATCAAGGGCAGAACTGAGGTTTGATTTTTCTCAGGCCATGACGGGTTGTAAGGTGGTGCAGACTAGTCCTAAGCTGTAACAGCAGTAACTGTTAGGGTACTGTACTGCAAAAAAAAATAAAATCTCTTTGAATATGGGTGACTTCTTAAGCAACTTCTTAAGCAATAGATGCTTCTTTCACATTTGTGTGAAATGTGAAAATGATGCAAAGGGAGGAACTGGATTTTTTCTAACAGATTTGAGACCTTTCCTTGGGCATTGTTCCTGGGTAGATGTGGTGCTGTCCAGCCATCCCCCTGCAGTGTGCATCGGGGTGTCACCGCAGTGGGAGCAGTGGTCACTGCTGAGGGCACACCCAGACTGAGAGAGCTCTCAGCAGTGGCAGCTGGTTCTCTTGTAAGCTTTTATTGTGGGTGCTATTAGTTACCTTTAGGAAGTCCCAGGACTGAGACATGAGGTTTTCACTTCTACCCTCTGACATAATCTTCTCCAACTATATTTGTATTACAGTGTAAAAACATGGTTCTGTGCACTTGATATTGTTGCACTAACCTTTCACTTGTATGGTTTTCAAGGTTGGGATTGTAATCCAAGATGAATATTCATGTGAAATTCTAGGTGGTCTGCCAGAACAGGATTAATTCTGGATTGAATACAGCCCAAACAATCTCTCCTCTTTTATGCTCTTGAGGCTACATCTTAATTGCACTGGAAGGGGTATGGTTTAGGGTCATCTCTAGTTAAATTAGCTTGAGGTGATTCAGTCCTACTCCTTGTCTTTAATTTTAAAATTTTTCTAGGTTTTAACAAGAGAGGCTCAGCTTTTTGGAAATGCTGGAGTGTATATACCTTTGTTGTAATACAGGTAAGCTTCAGCTGCAGCCTAGGTCTGCCTTCCTGCCCCTTGAAGGAAGCGGTTACTGGAATTTGCAGCAGAATTGACATGTGTCAGGAAGGCAGTAAAATACCTTGGCAGCTGGCTGTCCTGCTGCCAACTGCTGTGCCTTGCAGCGCTGAGCCTGGAGTTTGTAAGGAGGTTTGTACAAGTGTGTAACTATGCTTGAGAATACTTCTGCCTTGAAATCATAGTTTCTTCCCTGCATTGTGTCAGTTTTGAGAGGATTTATTTCTGCCTATTTTATCACAGTTTCTGAGGTCTCCAGCATTGCTGAGCTGTGCTCAGTTGTAACTGCATTGCCAGCATCAGAGTTTTTGAACAGCTCTGGTTCTGCATGTCAGTTAATGCACCTGCATGCTGGCTGCAGCTGGGTTTGGCTCACTTGGAAAAGGAGAGAAGAGATTCCTAGCTGCCTGGTGCATCTGTTTAATTTTTTTGTTGGTTGGGATTTTTTTCCCCACAGCTGAGCTGTGCTAATAAAGTGGAGAGTGCACATAGCTATGGTAGCCTTTCAGTTGTGCCCTTTAATATCTTCCTGGAGAGGGGATGGTGAGCAGCAGAGGGGAGCAGCCCCATGGGAACGTGCCAAAGGACAGTGAAGCTATTACTCAAAAGTGACTGACTGAGCTACTGGGTCAGTGAAGCAGCTTCTCCTGGATATGAAGAGGTCAACCCAAAATGCTATTAACGTTGGCATGTTTTGTCCTAAGCATTACAGTTCCTTCTTTCCATGGGTCTGAGCCTAAATACTTCAGGCCGTTAAGTTTTCAAGAAAACATTTCACACTTTGCTCTGCGTGTTTCAGAGGCCACTATAAGCTGTGCTCATACAGTTGATGCCCCTTTGCTGAGGTAGCAAAAGCTGTTTCTGTGAGGGGGTCAGAAGCACAGTGCTGTTCTGCACAAGAGGAGCTGTGTGTAATGCGTGTTTCCACCAGCCAGAGTGCCTCAAGCACTGAGCTTTTCCCAGCTGCCTTTGTGCCCTTCCTCTTCAGGTAGTCTTTTGCGTGGTTAAGCTACAGCTGCTGGGCTGTAAGCAGTCAAAAGTCCTCCATGGGACGTGAGGCTTCAGATTAGCTCAGAGGCATGGCATGTGTGAGCTGTTCCATGCCTTGTAGTGGCATTAGGGGATGGGTGACTTGTGCTGTAGTTTCTGTGCCAGTATATTCAGCAAGCGCCATCTCAACATTAATTCCAGTGAGAAAACAAGTATTGTTGATGGTGATGAAGACAAATTGAAGGTGTCTGAGCCAAAGCACTTCCCTGGGCTTTAGGCAGATGCTGAATCTGAAATCAGATATAATAGAGATTGAACAAATTTTACAACTCAGTCAGCATCAAATGCTTTTTATACAGTAGCTGCTCTGTGAGATCAGTACTGTGCATGTGACAGTTTTCAGTTTTATTGCTTACCTTAATGCTATGTTTTTGGGGTTTCCTGTTTACCCCATGCTGCTTCTTTACTACAGCAGACAGAAATTGGAGTTTCTGAAATTGTGTTGTTGGACAGGGCAGCTCATATTTTCCAGTTTGTAGTCTAAGCTGTCCTTTGAACCTTGAGACTATTGACTGTAAAGGCCTTTTACCTGCAGAAGTCTAAATGGGAGTAGAAAATAGTTTGTAGTTCTGTGCAGCAAAGTCCCCATATAAACATCAGTCCTCAGCCAGACAAGAAAAGGCTTTGCTCTGTGGACTGAGTTGCTGCAGCATTAGTCCAGTGTTCACCTCAGGGGTTAGCAGGTGGCTCTGGGGTGACATGAAAGTAATAAAGGGAGAGAAAAACAAGTTTTTGTCACTTCCTGATAGTCTGCCAGAGTCCGTCCTGATCTTCATGTCTGTGTGGGGAGTGCTGGGGTAGAAAATGCAATCCATGGACTTCTCCATCTGTTCCCTATCTCTGCCCATGTGATATTTTACAGAGGAAGAATTCAATTGAGTTTGAGGTCTTGTAGAAAGGGAAAAAGATAAGGTGCTACTTAAATCTATTGCTTCAGTCATTTAGCAAGACTTAGTGATTTTTTTTTTAATGATTTTTTTTTTTTTCCTTTTGAAAATATCTGTGTTCTTGTTTTCTGGTAACTTCAGGCCTCTGGTGTTTGGTCTGTTCTGTTCTGGTCACATTGTTACCCATGGAGAAAACAGTAGTTGACAGCTTAAAAAACTTAGCTTGTTGGAGTTTTTTTTTTTTCCTTTCAGCGAAGTTTCTTTTGTGCTTTGTCATTAAGCAGCATGGGACAATTTGTTGTGGTTTTGATTTTGCTGCAGAGGCTATAGAAAGGGGCAGGGATAGGAATGTGTGGATTAAGAATTTCGCCTAGGATAAAGCTCCTCAGTGGCACAGAACTGGAAGATACTGGGAAAATCTAGCAGGATGATATGCTCCCTTAGGGAGATGGCATGCTGGAGGCACAGCTTTAGAGGAGCTCTAGTCCAGCTGGGCTCCAAGCTCCCTGTCTGACTGGTGCCATCCCTGGCTTTTAGGCGTCCTCCCTTCTCTGCTTTGTGCGTGGCTGCGCCGCTGAGGGAATGCGGCCACGTATTTCCCTGCAGCAGGCTGTGGATGGCACACAAAGGAGTGTTTGAGAGCTTCACCAGGTGTGTGTATTGTTTCCAGATATGCTCTGGAAAGGCTTAACAGCTGGGCCTGTTCCCACCTCCTTCCTGGCTGAGATGATTGGATGCTAACTCAAATACTTGCAAGTGCACACTTTCCAGGTGCTGGCCTCCAGCTATCATCTGCCCTTGTGCAGTAATAAGATGGTAGCATAAAAAACTTCAAGCTGTAAGCACACGTGGAGGGAGACATTTTGCACTACAGCAGTAGGCAAGCGTGTCCCAAACAGATCTCCAATAAAAAGTGACACAGAAAGCAGCAGTGCCTTCCCTTTTCACAGCAGTTGGTATTGTGTTTGTTGTGATTAGGATCACCTAAAAAAACCTTCCAGCGTGTTTTCCTGTACAGCTGTTCGTATCTGCCCCAGCAAGAAGGACTTAATACATTTGGAAAAATCAATAGACTTCAGCTGCAGGGGAGGATGGGGAATGGGCTGGCTGGCTTTTGCACTGAGCCCCTCAGAGACCTTATTTATCTGGTGGCATGAGATGTGCAAGAGGAAAATAACTGTTACATGATTCTTGTGCCTTGCCGCAGTCCAAAGCAGGAAATGCCATAATTGCAGCAGTTCTCTGTAGTTGCCTGGATTAGAAAGGTAACTCTTAAACCATGGTAGATGGTTTTGAAACTTGTTGAAAGTGGTTTTCAGCATGCAGTTTGATGTGACTGTTGCTCTCCAGTGCAGGAGGACAAAAATGTGACTTTTTTTGTTCATATAGTTATCTATTACTAAGAGTTGTGGTACAAATAGGAAAATTACATGATGTGTAACTATAACACTGAACTGGGCTGACGGGAACTTATGTTCCTTAGACTAAAAAGGGGATATGCTTTACTTTTCAACATGTGGTGAAATCCAGGACCTGTTTATTCTTTAGAGGCAACACAAAACCCCCCGAAAAATCCCCCAAATGCAGGTGTTTCATTACTGCTAGTAGAGATTTAAAGATGCTGTATTGCTTGGAGCATTCCATGCAGAAAATGAGTTTTCTGGCTCACTTGGGAGGCAAGAGCTCTGCTGTTTGCCTTCCTTTGGCAATACTGTATTCTTGACCATGCTTGTTTTAAACTTGGGGCTGACAGCAAAGGTGTCTTCTTATCTCCTGACTTGGTTAAAATATTGACTGAACTTTGTGTCCGGTTTCCAACAGTAGCTCATGACAGATGATTAGGAAACAGCTTAAGAAATGGAAGATCTGTAGTGTAATCTTGGCTTTGGGACACCTTGTCAACTTCTGGCAAAACCCCCTGTACCTAGACCATCATATTTAGTAGCTCCTGATTGATCTGTCTCCATTAATTTGGCGAGTCCCTTTATGAATGAACTTATGGTTTTGTTCTTCAAAATTGTCACAGCAGTTGAATTTCCAGCACAGCGATGCCTTGTGAGGAGGCAGTTCCGCCTGTGTCATCCTCTGTAGCACCTTCCCACAAACAAACCTGTCTTAGATTGAACCTCCCCTTTCAATTCAGTCTGGTGTCAGACGCGTCAGAACTACCACTTAACAAAGGAGGTGGAGATACTTGTGTGTGCTTTAGGTTCTTTTTTCAAAGAAAACTATTATGCTCTCTACCAATCCCGTTTACAGTTTAGCTTGCATATTTTGTTGGGTTTTCAGTTGTTGGATACTGGAAACCTGGTTAATGACTCCATTTCTTCCACCTAGGGCAATGCAAACAGTGCAGTTAAATTATGTAAATAAAAGTATTGCAATTTAGCAGACTGTGCCTTAGAAAGGATGGAATTACAGAAGCAGAAAATCTGTTTTTCAAATTAAAAAAAAAGGGCAACTACTGATAATTACCATGACTTTTCCAAAGTAGTTCTATCTGCCTCCCTCCAAGTGTGCCTCACCTTACAAAGTGGGCCAGGGTTGTTTCAAATGCAAGCTTTATTTTTTGACCCTGGTAATAGTTAGATCATTAAGTCCAGATGTCACTTGGCAGAGCTATCTGTGGGCTTTTCACTTTGCTGCTGCTGTAAATCCTCTTTCATTTAAAAGTAAGCAAATGCAAATGGTGTATTTTTGTAGAGGAACCTTTTCTCCTGTGCTCCAACCTCTTGTGTTAACTATTTTCAATAGTTCCCATGAGTTCCCAATTAGTTCAGGAACCTTGTGATCTAATAAATGAAACAGCCATAAACAAAGCCAGCCTAATCTCGTCACATCAGGCATTTTGCCATGGAAAGTCAGTGTTAGCTGGCTCAACCCTGTCGAATTGAAGAGGTACCGAGAGAGAGAGAGATGACTCATCATGTAAACTCATCTTTCTCTGTCATGGTGAGGGAGCTTTATACATTGCCCTCTCTCTGGGCTCTGCAGACCAGGAACCACACCAACTCGACCAGCAGGACCCTGTGTGCAAGTCAGTTCACTCTGCAGCATGAGGTGTATTTCCATGGGACCAGCATCTCCCTGGGTGAGTACATGCCTGTGTCTTCACGTTGCCTTCTTCCAGAGTTCGGGTTCCTTCCTCCATTAAAAAAAAAAAGTGTTTCACAGGCTTTTGAGGTAGCTACAGTAGCTAGCTCTTTTAAAGCTGACCTTCACAGGAATAAATGCTGTCAGCATGTTTGTGGAGGTCCTGATTACTTTTTCTGATTGTTCTTTGTGTCACTGATTAAGATCTTGTCTATCCTGGATGACAGAATGGCAGATCTCGAAATGTAACAGAAGTGTGAATTCACAAGAGCAAAACCTGGATCTGTTTGAGGGTAAGGGTCTTTTATTTTTCCCTTTGATTGTTCTAGAATAATTAATTCATGGTGAAGCTGGCAAAAAGGAAGGAACTCCTGTTCCTGATAAATATTAATGTATATAAGACCCTCACTCTCATAGGTATAAATTTTATTTTTTAGGGTACCTGACTTGTTACTGGAGCCTGAATTTCAGGTGCATGGAGTTTCCTATTGAGAGAGTCTGTGTCTGCAAAGAAGTGAAAGCCTGACCCTCATGTAATTGCTACAATTCTTCTTTATAGAACTGTGAATTTTTCTCTTCCAAAGAAACATCTTATTTGATGTATCGTGTCGCCTCCTGAAAAACTTAACTCCTTTTCAGACAAATTTAGTTGAAGATAAAAGCACTTCCAAAACTGATTGTGCTTTATTTGTGCACAAGTTTTGCCAGTAAGGGAAGTTTAATAAATATCCCTTGTCTTGCGTCCACAAAATGAACTATCACACATCTCCACTTATTAATAAAAAAATTCTTATTTTGTAAGCTTACAAAAATACCAGCCATTCCACATAACTTCTTCAAGATAAGTTTTTTACATTCCGAGAGTAAGAGGGTATAAATCTTACAAGAACTGATAGAAGACAGGCTCAAATAACAGAAAATTCCAGCTATTACCTACTTTCCTTTGGGGGGGGGGAAAAGTAGGGAGGAAGAATGTAAGATTTTATAAATATGCCAAGTTTGCATTTTATTTCAGTCCTCAGATTTAACTGAAATAACTGTATCTGCATTATGGACCTATATTGTAATGCACAGGCTGTGTTTGGTGTTTTTACTTTAGATAAAGTTTCTGGAGAGACCTGTAACTCAGTGGTAAACTCTGCACACAAAACTCAAATGCTAAATGTGAAAACTGGATACTGGTGGTTGTTGCTGAGTCATGCTGACAGCTCAGCCTGGTTAGTTTTAATGAGGGTTCAAAGTGGAACAGGGCATCTTGTTGAGCAATGAGGTAAGACCAAAGAAGTCCTGCAGGCACAACCGGTGCTCAGTCTTGATTCCTGCTGAACCTGCTGTGCCTCTGAGCTGACAGTAAGGGAAAGAATCTGGCTTCTGATTCTCGGGTTTCTGGTGCTGTAATTAGGGCTGTGGCTTTTTGATTCTGTGCAGAGCATCTTCCTAAAGCAATCTGAACAGTTCTTTTCTGTCAGATATCACTGGGGGGTAAACAAATTTTCATTGACTTCAATGATGGTGCCCAAAATTTTACTTTGTAATTTTCCTTAAATGTAATTAAGCACTCTTGCAGTGAAGGCTGCCATGGAACTCTGGGAACACATAAAATACAATTTACGTGTGAGTAAACTGTGAATGGATGAACTTTCTTTTGATAACCAGTCTGGTTAAAACTCAGTCATGCCCTGGAAAGCCACTGGAAAAGGGATGAAACCTCAAGACAAAAGTATTTTCTGCCCAAATCAATCCTTTGTGGTATCTGTCACAGGATGTCCTTTTGCAAACGTGTATCTACCATAGAAAATGGCTTCATGAAAAAGTTGCATAGCAACAGGTGTTGTTTGTCTTCAGGTGGGTTTACTCAAGGTGGGAAGGATGTGCTTCCTGTTTTCTGACTTTGTGGCCGCACATTTGGCCGGGGGGAAAAAAGATGCTATTAGTGTGTGGTGGTTCATACCCTATCAGGAATAGAGCTGTTTGCCCTTTCGGTATGAGTCATGCTGGACTAGGCCCTGCATGTTGTTTCATCCTGTTACTTCATATTAAAAATAAAGCTTCCTGCTCCCTCGCCTACCTTGCATTAGTAATCTGGCCTTGGATATAAACTAAGATCACTCCTTTTCTCACAGCCAAACATAAAGCCCACCTTTGAAGTGCACATGACTCCTGCTAGCTCTGACAGCTCTGGTCTGCAGCCCCTGTCAGTTACTACTTTGTGAAAGTTCAGGTTTCAAACTCACCTCTCTGCCTGACACTACAAGGTTTCCCTTGGGATATACTCATTGGATCTGACCTCAGCTTTATTTACCACTCGGCTTGTTTTACTGTTCCAAGTAAGGGGTAGCCCCTTCCTAGAGCAGAACGTGTGGTATTTGTCAGAAGGAGACAGCTTTAAGCCTTCCAGATAACCTGACCAGCCTGCTCCTCTGTAAACAATTTTATGGGCCCTGCTGATAAGGATAAAGCAAGTGCACTGAGGGTGATTAGAAGATGCTGATAGCTGTAGGGGAGCAGACTAGTACTGCTCTGGCATATGACTACCCTTGAAGAAAAGCACTTACAAACTTATGAACACTTATAACATCTTGTTACTGGTGATGGCACCCATCTGCAGTTTTTCTGCTGTCAGTGTATGCCATCGAGCCCCAGATGCTTGTCATTTTGTTCTCATCAGAATTCCTGAACTGGTTTGCAGGCCCCCAAGAAACTCTCGAGGCTCTTTGCAACAAACCAAATGATAAAGAAACTCCTTCCAGACCAGTCTGGGTGATGTTTATCAGAAGGTTACTCATATAGATCTTGCCTGTACTGGAAAAGATGTATACCCCTAGAATGAGGCAGCTGGATCCATGGAGCTGCTGGTTCAACTAGCTCTGTTCAATCTTTATCTGAAATTGATTTTAAGCCTTGCAGGATTAATATAAGCTTCTGCAGTTAGGGATTACGTAGACCTGTGAGGTCATGCCAGTCACATTTTACTTGTTAAAAATTGTATTGCAGAGTAGATTCTAAGGGACTCAAGTATTTTAAGACTGTCATTCAACATTGTACAGGTGGACCAAATGTATCCGGTGGGCATCTATAATGAAGACCCTGAGAAGAAGAGTGGAGATCTGTTTCCTTGTTACAATGACAGCAACAGAGAAGTGATGGCTTTAGGTTAAACCTGTCAGTTTTCACCACTGCAGGCAGGGTAAGGAGAGCAACACCTTCATCCTTCCAGCAAATAGAAAAGCGAAGACTAGAAAGCAGAAGAGGCTGAGGGGAGAATCTGGGTCTAAGGAGGAGATGGCTTTAGCAGATGCACTGCGTGTCCTGCAAATACTTGCTGTGAGGAAGCATGGGAAGCCATAAAAATAGTCTGAAAATCTGACTATTTGCCATCTGCAGAAAGAGAGAAGGGGAACCAAAGAGCAGGTATTAGCTTTTTTCCTCTGATTCTATTGCCAGAGGGCCAAGACAGGTAATGGTTGCAGCTGAAGCTGCTACCTTCCCCTGTCTCCAGGGTACTTGGGCAAACCTATCAGACTCTTTGCATTGTTTCATTTCAACGCAACTCTGCTCCTTACACCAAATTCCTTTAGAAGATCTGTGGACTGCTACTGCCTGCCCTTGCCTTTCTCTGTGTAATTTTTGCAGGAGAAATGGATCAGTTTTGCTTGATGTCTGCTGCATTTAAATCAGCTTCAACTGATGTGAGACTCAAGTAGTGGCAGCTGGGAGACTGACTGCTTAGCTTCAAGCGTGGCTGCAGTTCTTCTGTGACCCAAAGAAGAAGGTGGCAGAATGCCATGTATTAGGGGTGATGGAAAATAGGTATGTGGGTGGAAGCCCTTACTCAAACAGTTAATATACCTAAATGTGAAGAAAGAGGATTTGGTGTCAAAGTACATCTGTTGCCTGTGGTTTGATGCAGTCAGCATGACATGTATTGCTAAACCTTTGTTCCAGGTGTCATAGGCACCTAAGTTTCTGTGATTTTTTTTTTTTTTCATTGGTTGCTGCTTTTGAAATTTACTGCTTCTGACATGCAGGAATATTTTTTTTCCAAGTGTGGGTGAGCCTGCAGGATGAGTGTGTTGATAGTACAAAGCTGACCACACTGTGCTGAAAGCTTTAGTGCAGGAACATTTCAACTCCTGGCTGCAATGCTAGTTAGAAACAAAGAGAATCAAACTGGACAGCTCTCAGCAAGTCCTCTGATTTATAGTTCCTGAAGAGATTCTTGTCCTAGTCCGTTCCTCTTTGCTATATAAAGGAAAACATATAAACTCTTCCCTTTGTATTTAGAAAGCAGGCACGGATTAGGCTTACTAAGCAGTAATCAGCTTTTGCTGGTTTAAAATTAACTAAAACAGCACTAGTCTTTTTTTCTCTCTGCTGGTGGCAGTAGGGGACAGAAGATGTCTGGAGGAGGTGGCTCAGGCTTTTGTGGCAGTGTGAAGAGAGATGTGACCTGCAGCAAGGTGTTTTCATTGCCAGAGGCATGGTGCTATGTCCATCCTGAATGACTTTTCCTGGCCTATCTTATCAGCTGCCAGAATGGCTGTGCAAGAGAGGTGAAGTCTGTACTATCAGGGAGGGAGGGAGGGAGAAGTGTTGGTCTGATGGGGATGGGAATGCATGTCCTGGGGCTGGTGGCATGCCGGCAACCGCAGGTGTCCTTTGCTGTCCACCATCCTCAACCTGTTACCCTAAAGAGAATTTCCTCTTGGCACTCTCATCTCATCCCCTGCACTCATAGTTGAGCTATTTATTTTGAGGTGTAATTGAAACAGGTATGTTGGGGATTTAAGCCTCTGCCCATTTCAGGGGTAAGGACACTGAGATGCCTCTGCTACCTTTTCTTCCTTTGCTCCCCCAATAACATGCTAAGAACTTCAGTGTTTCTGACAGAGGATGTTTCTGACAGTTCAAGCTGGGTTTGGTTTTGTTTTGTTTTGGCAGAGTAGCAGCTAAAGTTTTCCCCTTTCTGCTTCTGAGCAGCTGGGCTAATGGCCCCCTCCTGAAATCATGACTGCAATCCGTTTTCCCTGTTAAAGCAGCAATGATGTAATAGTTCACGGCATCGCACAGAGCGGTGCCTAGCGGGCAACACTCACAGTTTTGGTTTCTTCTATTGGCAATGTCATGCTGAAAGATGTAACTTAAGGCTAAAAAAACCTCCACAGGGTGTGGAAGGCCTGTGTGTGTGTGTCAAGCATCTTTGCGTCTCAGAGGGCACTGAATAGTAGAAGGCTATTTTCCTTTTCTAGCTGTTAAGAGAAAGATACTACATGGTAAAAAAAAAAAAAGTTCTGAACTGGAAAAAAAAGTTCTGAACCTTATGAGTCCAATTAAACCCTGTCCCAACAAATGGTGTGTTTATAATCCCTTGCCACCAGGAACAAAGCTTCTGCAAGCACCCAAGATTGTAGGACCTTGCTCCCAGACACATCAGGCAAAGAGGAGGAGTAGAAATGGATAATTTTTCAGTCCCCTAGAAAGAAGCAAATAAAACTGAGTGACATTAACAACTGTTTTAAGCTTTCTTGGCATTCCAGAGGCTGTGTTGACAATGTTACAACAGCTATTCAGGAATGCTGTTATACCACCAGGGCTGTCTTTTGAGAATTTATAGACTGGAATTTCTTGTTTTAGCTTCCAGTGATGTATTGTAGTGTATTGATGACTGTACATAGGGCTTTGGCTACAGGGGAAAATATTCTTCTCTTGTTCTAAGCCCTTGACTCTGCAAATTGGTTTTGTTTTGCACTTTGGTAGGAACATTGCCCAATAAGCTGTGTGGTAAAGCCTCTCTACCCCCAAAATCCCCAAACTCTTAATGACTTTCTCAGAACTAGGATTTCACATGTGGGCTCAAAGTTCATAGGCCTATGTAATTCCTCTGCTACTACCTCTACTGGCTTGTGCTTGCCTCCTCTGCTCATGAAAAATATTTTATTGATCAGATCTCTTTAAACCCATAAGGATACTTCCTGGCTACTCAATGAGCAAGGCTAGCAGAATCAGTCCCTGTGTGCATAAAAGGTACCAGATAATGACATTTAGGCCAAATATTCTATCAGGGATATTTTACCTCATGTATTTTTCCACAACTCAGCACATGCTCTAACCATTGGAATGGACAGGCTGATTGATTGCTTGGCTGATTCCTCTACACTTGGCACCTAAAAATAAATGTTTCAGAGTTACATAATCTTTGAGTTAAGGCTGTTCTCTGCATGTTCTTTGGAAGTGAGGAGTCCAAGTTAAGACTTATGCTTTGGGAGAGCAGAGAGTATCCTCTGAGAGCTGACAACAATGTACCGGCCTTGTTTTGTAAAGAAAGATCAAGAGAGCGTTGTAGTTTGGTTCTGCTCTTTCCACTGATGTGATCAGCTGGCTCATGATGGTGTTACTGGTTTGGTTCTGTCAGGTTCACAGGAACATGTCAGCATCCATGCACCTCAAGCTAGTCTGTTCTGCACATGTTCCATTTGCTTCTTAGGCAACGTACCAAAGGTAATACTATGAGGAGAAGTGAAGGATAAAGTATTTAAGAAGAATGATTCCTTCCAAGGGAAAAGTTTGAGATGACCAAAGGAGACATGCCCGGATGCCAAACAATGGTACTGCTACCTGCAAGAATACTGTGCAAGGAGGAAAAATTGTAACTGGTCCTCAAGAGGAAGTTTCTGTGAGACCTGTGGTATTTGCAGTGCTTTTAGAAGTCAGAGAAGAAGTGGGAGAGAGTTGAAAGGTACTAAATAGGGAAGAATCTGGGGAAAGGCAAGGAAGAAGACCAAAAGGAAAAATAACATTTGTAGGTCACTGAAGGGTACAAAGACAACACATGCCCCAGAGGAACAGTGCCATCATGAAAGTTAAAACAGAAATCACCAGTGGGAAAGGATACTCTTCTTTCCTCCTTTTTGTTTTTTTTTGGTTTTTTTTTTGTTTTTTTTTTTTTTTTTAAACTCAAAAGGATGGAAGGAGCAGGATGCAAAATGTTATTCATATACTGGGGAAGACACACATATGACGACATCTGATTTAAGGAGCTGCTTCAAAAATAACCACAGGAGAGGACTGTGTTTGCAGAGCACAACAGGCAACGTGCAGAGCAGTGGAAAGTAAGACAGCAGTGGTGCTCTGAGTGCAGACAGCCCCAAATGTTTACAGCATTGTGTATGTTTGTACTTGCTGCTAAACCACCCCACCCTGACCCCTGGGGATGTTTTACAAGTGGAAGGAGGTGCTGTTTCCATGTTTTCTGCCTGAGAATATTGATCCCTTTTCTGTTGCTCTCCTCCTTGACCCCTTTTTCTCAAGTCAACAGCTTCTAAGTTCCAGTTTCAAATCTTAAAGAAATAATCCTGTTTCAATGAATATCCAAAATGTATGGGAGAGGAATGCAGATTTGAATACGACTCCATCCCAAAGATGAGGCCTTGTTCACCTGGAAAAAAAGGAAAACCAGGCTGAGAGATTTTGAAGCAGGATGCTGATATCCAGCATCCTACCCTAGCCTCTTACTGACTGCTGAGTACAGAAACAGGCAGCAAACCTGGCCACTGATTTACTGAGATGCTTTGAGGAAGTCCATTACAGCTTACCTGTTGCTTCAGCTTCACGATGGGTAAAACAGAGAAGTGGGAAAGCGCAACTTCTTCCTGAAGTCTGTGGTTACAGACAGCTCTGAAAGTGCTGTGGTGTAGGATTCAATGCAAGGATCAGGTGTGATCCATTAGTGAAATGAGAAGGGGTAAAGCCAGATGGCAGGAGGCATCCCACTGGGGAAAACAATGTTTCAGGCACCAGGCAGTTAATTTCTCATGTTAGCCAGGTAAGAGAGCGTGTTTGATAAAGACCAGATGAAAAATGAGCATAATTGTGCATTGGGAGATTCAAACTCTCCTAAAAACGGAACTTTGACAAAACATTCATGAGGAATTTTCATCCCTATCTATTTTCTAGTTTTTCATAGGAGAGTCAATGGCAAATACCACTTCAAAGTAGCAACCAGATGTTTCCCTCCTGCTTTTTTAGCTACCCATTGTGGGTAACAGAAATATTTCACAAATGGAAGTGAGAGTTTGATATATAGTAGCTGATATCAATCTAGTAGGAAACAGCTGTATTTCTTTTCTGCACTAGTGGCTGTCAGCAAGTAACACTGAGCTGACTTCGGATATCCCCTACCTCAAGGGAAGCATTATCCTCTGTAGTCCCTCCAGTACGGTGTTTTCTGATAAAGAACAAATGTGTCTGCTAAAATCAATTCATACTGCAGTAACCAATTGGAGCAAATCTTTGTTTTCAGTTATAAAAGTTCTCCCTTACAGCACAAAGTTTGGAGTTTCACAAAATTACTCCATATTTACCTGGGTATGCCTGGTATAACCCCAGCTGCGCTTTGGCCAGTGTTTGGTAGCTGAGTGCAACTTGCAGTGCAGTTTCATATGTACATAAACCAAGAAAGGGATGTGCTCTGGACAAAATCAGATATTTCAAAAGAGTTGAGTACCAGTCAAATTAGCTTGGAATAAAATATAGCAACGGGAAACTTAACATCATGCTGTTACTCTATAGGTTAACAAACAGAGATGGAAATCAATTGCTTGTCACTATGTAAGAGGCTGTATCTCTAATATTGGCTGTTTTAAGTAAAGTACTTACATTTACAGTTAGATAAACAGATGATTTGCTTTATGTTTTTACTGGGGTTCAATTCACATTGAAACCAATGGTCATTTAATGTCCAAATTGTTTATGCCATCTCACTGGATACATCTTCTCAGTGCCCAAGCAAGTTGCAGACTAGGCTCTGCAGGACTTGCATCTGACTGCTTTTAAGTAGACATGCTTCTAAGCACTGAGATCACTTTTGGAATGAGATCTCTGGCATACTGGGCCGAATATTGAAAGGTATTCAGGCATACGAATTGTTTGGTTTTTAAACTTTCCTTGAAGCATTTACTGGTTTACTATTTTGATACCTCTTGAGGCTTTGCCAAGATTAAGTTTTTTCTATTACTTTGTAACCATGTGGAAGATATAAAACAGTTCACTCTGAAAAAGTGTTTTGTCCCAGCTAGGACTAAGCATATGGCTTTCTTTGTTTAGTTGTTTGATTGCATCATTCGTGTTTTATTTGTGGCAGTTTGGCTTACGCCTTTCTTTTCCTTGGACCCAAGTGCACTGCACTATTCTGTTGTGCGTATCCACTGGACATGCTGTTCTCTGCTATGGGATGATGGAAGAATGCCCAAATTTTTCTCTGAATGCTGCTATACAGGTGCAGGCAGGGTGGCAAGTGTAAGCTCCTTGGGACAAAGATGTAGTCTGAAAGAAGGACTGAATAAGCACTGTAAGCAGGTGTACTTCTATAGTGTAGAACACTGACTGCAGGCTCCTCCTTGTCCACCCAGCTGAAGCTGACATCGTGTTTGATACGGTTACTGCTCCTGTCTATCTTCCAGTTTGGCTGCAGGGTCCTGTGTACCTTACGTTGCTCTCTAGATGTCTCACTGCTGTCACATCTTGCACCTGTTATAATCTGGGCTATGTCCCTTTCTCCCTCTCCGGAGCACGTGGAGGCCCTGTGAGTATCCCCATGGAAGGCTGACACCAACAGGCTGCACAGCGGGGTAATGTACCACTAGATGGCTGGACCTCCTTATTGTCCAGCTCTGTTTTGTTCCCAGCTCAGCGTGACCGTGCTTAGTACAGAACAATGGACTCGTTGTAAGCTCTCTGCCCACCCACTTTATAGCTTAACATTTTTAAACAGCTGATGCTTCTAGCAGATTTGCCTTCATGATGAATAGTTCAAACTTTCGAAACGTACTGAAAGAGCTGTGGTAATATCTAAGAAAATTATAGCTATTTTGCAAGATAAAAAGGAAAAGCTCTGTAGTCCTATTCTATTTTCTCCCCATTCCATTATATGTGTAATACAGCATTCACTGAGTCTTTTATTTCATACGTGCATGCACAAGTGAGACACATTTAACAATTTGTCACTCAGACTGGGATGTAACATCATGATGTCCTGAGTAGTCACAGCCACATACTTTGATCTGGTGAACTTGGTGATGTAAAATCTGTAAAACTTTTAGACACTGACATAAACGTCACTGTAATTTGGGGCAGAAATGTCTTTCCTTTAAGAAAAATTATTTTGCTTGTAGTCAATCTCTTAGAAAAGTTTAATACTTCTGAGTGAAAAATGTCAACTTTGCTGATGACTGCAGACTGATACATTATACAGGGCAAGAAGGCCCACTTCAAAAGGAAGATTTCTCCTACCTGAAAGCAGACAAGAGGAATAGACAAAGTAAACATCTGTTTCTTGAAGATACCACTTTTTTTTTTTCCTTATCAGTCTCTTCACATTTTCAGCTCTGTTACTTGTATTTATGGGGTTCACATTGCATGTCTATAGATGTATTTGTATCCTTGAGTTGCAAACAATAGAGAGGGATATTTTTACATTAAAATTACTTTGGTTGCTTTACTGTCACAACACTAGCATTTTATGCTTGCCATTTGCAGGAACATGGAGTCATCATAGTCCCTGCCTCCAAGGTAGCATAAACTAAAATATCAAACCTGGAACTCTTAGGGCGTGTCAACAGCTTTGTGAGAGCCTGAAGATGTGCCTAAAGAAGGTGATACATGAAATGGTAAGATGGAGATGAATCTAGAAATAGGTTTAGGGTGGGTTTTCTTTTATTTCTTGAATATCACTATCAGTCTTCCACAGTTCATTTTTCTTAAAGCACTCTGACGGGAAAAAAAAGAAGTTGATAGTATAATTAGTGTGCTAGAAAAGGAACAGGAAATTAAAATGAACTCCACCCATCCAGACTCACAGAAAAACATAGGTAGTGAAGCATACAGCAAGTGACAAGCCCCTGAAAAAACAGACTTCAAAAGTCATTGTTCAGCCCAACAAGAATATTGGTTGCTACTCTGTTCTCATCTGTAGGAAGGTTTCTGGTTTTGTTAATGCAAAAGGTGAGAGTAAGAGAGGCTTGGAAATTTACACTTACTGGACTTGGAAACAAGTAAATTATATATTTCTCTGAAGTGTTTCTTTTTAAAGGTGCTTGAAGGTTAACGTGCAGGTTATTTACGAAATGCACCTTCATGCTTGGAAGTAGTCTGGACCCAGTTTACTTGCTCTTTGAACTCTTCAAAATACCGAAGTTCCAAAGTAAGTAGAGAAATCATATGGTTAGCTTGAGTCTTAGTTCTGGTACTTGATCCTGTCACAAACGGCATGTTATTGCTGAGGAAAGAAGATTGTCTGCCTAAGATGTAGCATTATCACAGGCATTGTGTATTCCTCCTATGAAGTTCTAGGAAGTAAAAAGCCCTGACAACACATCATGGCTTTGTAATCACTCTAGTACTGCTATTGGGAATGTTTAAAACACCTTACTTTATTTACCTTGTTCCTAAGCAGGTCCAGTGATTAAAAACTCTACAGAATACCTGTTCATTGGTGATATTACAAGTGCTATGTTTGCTGTGGCAGCTCTGCATAACATCTGAGAAATTTAAAGTGTCAATGCCAAGGTAAAGGAAACAGGTATCTTTCATCCAACTGTGTGGTAACTGTCATGAGATGTGAATAAAGAGGGTGTGTATGAAGAAGCAGACAAAAAATTGTGAGGAAATCAGCCCTAAACATTTCAACCACCTTCCTTTGGGATTATCAACTCACTTGCAGAACTCTTGTACAGTCCTAAAAAACTACTAGAGGCTCAGGATAACACCCTGTTATGTAGTCTGACAGACAGGAGACACCGATGTCACGGCAAACATGGCAGCCCTTTTGTCACTGCTTTTGCCATAGCTCAGATGAGCAAGCATGTTCCTGACAGAGGTTGGGAGGTGCTGCACTGCATATCCAGAACCTCCTCCAGCAGATGCTGCCTCTCTTGAGCACCTCATCACTCTCGCCAGAGGGTTTTGGAACAGCCCTCTGCTATGAAGGCAATGATGTAGAGTCCCTTCAGATCACAGCATCTCTAGAGCCATTTGAATCAAAAAAACAGTGGAAAAAGTGTTGCTTGGATTTCAAATGAGAGCTTGTTGCACAGTTGGCTTTTCCCACTCTGTTCTCAGCAAGATGATTTCCGGACTTCACAGAAGTCTGGGGGGCTGAACTCCTGACCAAGATGGCCAAACGTGCTCCAATGCCTTGTAGCTCAATTTTTGGTCAGGGCCTGGTAGAAAATTGCTCTACAAACTGAGCTCTGAGATTAATTGTTCTGCCAGTCCCCTCCTACCACTCTGGCAGCAACTTACAGTTAAAGCCTTCAACAACCAGGTTTGCAGGTGTGCACTCTCTCATCCTACCTCCTGCTTCCACTCCCTGACCTTCTGACAGGTTTACAGATCGTCCCGGTAAGAGATGCCAGAATGATTCCTGAGGGACTGTTCATGTGGAAAACTTTGATCCAGGCTTCCAGGAAAAACAAAAATCTGCCCACGAGGAGGGATGGGAGAAGCTCAGGTGGTTTAGGCCTGAGTAAAGGAAACCCTTGTAGGGACCCATACTCAAAGATTACTTAAAATGGTGGACTTGAAAATCTTATCACCATTAAAAACAGACTTATAGGAACTTGTTCTCACACTTGCTCTTCTGAGTGGTATTACACAGGAAACAGTTGTTAAAACTCTGAGTTGTAGGTGTCTGAGTGAGGATGTCCTGTGTTATATGATGAAGAGTGACTGAAAACAACTCAGAAGGCCTTGAAAAACCTAATGGATCTTAAGAAAATCATATGGTGTTCTTTTATAGGATAAACATTGGTTGCCCTTTTGAACAGAGCATTATCAAGAATTACACCTGAACCTTCAGGTATACACAAGCAGTAGTCTATGTTCAGGAAGTGAACAGTTTCCAAATTTGAAGTTTGTCCAATGTTTTTAGCAATACAAAGTTAGAAGGATAAATTTGACCCTGGAGTCTAAGTTTATATCCGTATCAACTACCATGGTCCTGTAGCACCTGTAATGAAAGGGGAGGTGAGTACCCATACTCCAATTGCAGTCACCCCTAATTTAGAACTGTAAATCTGTGTCTCTTTTTGTAGAATAAAGCATATGTTTTATCTCATTAAGCCCTGTCACTGTCCTGTGCATAAAATGGTGGTAAGAAGTACCTCATAATTAGTGCACTTCGGAGCCAGTTTGATTGTAAGAGTGCTTGGAACGACACCTGGAGTTACTGTGCGACAGTGAGCTGTGGACCAGGTACGTCATATTATTCCTGCTTCACTGTTGTATAGACTCATCTGGGGATAATTCCTGATAAATTTCTGATAAGAAAGAGCTCTGTAAAACACTCCAAAAGAGGGGCTTGCTGAGGCACAGCACTACAGAAACAGAGCTGTGTGTCAGAGTGTTTGCCCCAAGCAACACCGAGGTGCAGCTGCAGCCCCGGCTGTTCCTTTGCCTCTGAGTGCACAGCACAGGGAAGAAGCGTGCCACCACTCCCACTCCTTCCTCCCCCAAGCAGCAGAGGTAGCAGCCTTGAGGTGCCTGACACAAAAAGTACAGCGTTTTGAGGAAGATAATAAAGGCTCAGATGCATGTTCTCATGAGAAAGTAAAATCAGATATAATGTGATTAGTTGTTGGTTGTTATTTGGTACTTCTTAGCTTCAGATTCTGGCCTGGAACCCTGTAGATGTATAAACATGCTTAATGCTTTGTGAATCATCATAACAATGTTGTTATCACATTCTAATGATGTTGGGTTGGTCCTGCAAGATGATATTATTATCCAGTATTGAGAGCTAAGTTTCACATGAAAAAGCAGCTCACTACTCACCAGTGTGAATGAATCAGTACTTGCACTTCTGAATTAGTGAAATATATTTGTGTTATTCCTAAGGGAAGCTGGAGTCATGTTCACATCTGGGACACAGCATGTAGGTCGACCAAGGCCAATACAACTTGTATCACTACTTGAGTTTAGACCTATGAAGTTCTTAGCTCAGAATTCCTTTTAAACCTAAAAATAGTCCCTTCATTAGTGATCACTCAGTTGCTAAGCAGAAAACATGGTTGCAAAATTCTCGAATGAACACAAATGGCATTACAAGCTAATGTGGTATTTAGATTGATAAATATTTTGAGATAGGTAATACCTCTAACTATAAATCTTGTTTTATGTCAGAAAGCTCTATGGCTTCCCTACAGAAAAAGATTGCTCCCCTGTGAATTCCTACTAAAATAAAATATCCAGGAAATACCTAGACTTATGGACACAGACACTGAACTTCTCTTAGACCTCAACTCTTTATCTCACTACAGGTGGCATGAGGTGAGATTGGCAATGTGATAACTCCCAGAACTACAGTCTTCAATGTGCTGCTCTGCCATTTCTCTTCTCAAGTCACTCAGGCTTGCATTTCTTTTTCCCTGGAAAATGTCAAAGAATTCATAGATCAAAAACTGGGAGCTGATGCAAAGACAGAGGTTCTGGATCTAAGAAGTGATTGAGGAACTGGGATGAGAGTTCTTGGTGGAAAGTAAGAATTTCAGAGTCCACAGCTATACCTCTTCTAAGACTTCGCAAACTTGCTGCACTTATTAGCATTAGAATTGGCCAGTCTTTAGTCAGAGGAAATCCACTGATATCTGCATCTTAGAGATGGGAAGTAGATTGTCATTTGGAGGGGACTTTTTCTCCGCTGTCAGTAGGAAATCAAGGCATTGCCCAGTATTGGAGTGTGCTAATAGAAACATTGCTCTGTCATTGAAATACCATCCATTAGTACTCCTGTGACTCATCAGATGAATTATGAACTAACTGAATTTGAGTAACTGTCTTGCCCTACTGCAAGGAAAGGTAATATTGCTCCTGCATAGTATTGCCTCAGGCTTTTGTGCTAAAACAGCACGCTAGAATTCAATGTTGACTGGTAACTAACAGTGAATTTAAAGTGCTGTCACACTTATCGTGCTCAGCTTCCCTAGGTGGCCAAAACATGCAAGAAGCAATCCACAAAACTAAAGGATGGGAATTTTTTTATCCCTGTTTGTTTAGGAGAAGAGACAAAATGTGTTTGTAAGCCAGAGAGGCTGCTGCAGGTGTAGAGGACTCTCTTACAGCTGGCATTCTGAAAGATAATTACCTACATCAAAGCTGTTCTGCTGCCTTTGCTGTCTGGTTGCTTATTTTTGAGGCTGCGCAGGAACCGTACGCACAAAGTGAATTAAAAAGAGCAGGGTTCTGCATTCAATACGCTCTTCGAGTGAGTAGTCTAACCCTTAACACCAGGCATCCCAAGTTCTCCTTAAGCTGATGAGATGATGGGACAAAATGAAATGCTTTTGGCTTTAAAAAGACACTTGGCAATGGTAATACTATGCTTGACTGAGAAAGCAAGTGAAGTCATGTAATATGATGCTATAAATGATGTAGGTTGTGTTTCAATTTGAGTTGTTGACTGGGAATGAATGGATTAATAGGTAAAACATCTGACATTGTTACTAAATTTATTGTAATAAATATTACTTTACAATATTTTCCTCCTGCCTGTGAAGCATTAAAATGTTAAGGGGTGCCAACACATGATGTTAGTAGTGTGTTATGACAGGAATATTATGTTTAATATTAATAAATTAATAAGTATTACAGGTTGTCACCAATATTTGAAGCCACTTGTAAAAAGAGCATCTTAATATAACACATTATTACCATACTCTACTGTAAGGCACCTGTTGTGCCTTTATCCACTGGTATGGAACATATGCATTACTGATGATTCACCCTTTTCTACTCTCTTGCCATGGATGGTCTTGTAAATGTAAAGACAGTGTTAACAAGTAACACAGGGATAAGGCTCATGTGATAAACTATACAGTCATAGTGTATAGATGTGTTGCATTAATTTCTCATTTACCAATAACATTTTTTATTTTCATGGATCTGTTTCAGCAGATGCTTTGTCTTCTTAATGTCTACCACATATGACAAATATTTCCCTTCTCTCTCAAAAAGACACATGACAAGGCCCCATAACCAATACAAAATGATCTTGAACCAAGACAATCTTCTGTTGTTCTATCATGCTTCTGAAGTGTGTTATCTTGCAATCCTTTAGAGATGGGAGATGTAATTTATTACAAAGAAGTCTTCCATCTTTTAAAATTAAAAGAGTTGCTCTTGCAGAATCACAGAATGAATTAGGTTGGAAAAGACCTCTGAGTTCATTGAGTCCAACCTATGATGTAACACCACCTTGGACCATGGCACCAAGTGCTGTGTCCAGCCTTCCCTTAAACGCCTCCAGGGGTGGTGACTATTACTTCCCTGGCTAATCACTCTTTCTGTGAAAAATTCATCCTACTGTCCAGCTTGAACGTTCCCTGGCACAGCTTGAGACCATGTCCTCTTACCCTGTTGCTGGTTGCCTGAGAGAAGAGACTGACCCCCACCTGGCTACAATCTCCTTTCAGGTAGTTGTAGAGAGTGATAAAGCCGTCCCCTGACTCTTCTCTTCTCCAGCTTTCTCTTAGAGCTGGACCAGGAAACTGTGAGGACTTGATCCGTTGAAATTATTATATTCTTCAGTGAAGAAATGCTATTATGCTGTTAATGCCAGACCACGTGGACTCTGAATCCCAAACAGCATATGAATACAACTAAGCCACGTAACTTTATAGCTGCCAGGTTCAATATAAACTCAATGTACGTTAACACAGAAATTCTAGCAATCATTGTAAAATGGTTCTTCACGCGTTCCTGAGCACACGAGGTCCCGTGGGACGCGATGCGAGGGTGCCCATTCGGAACAACCCACACGGTGTAATTACGGTCTGGCTCGTTACCGCAGCCAGCCTGGAACCGGGGCTGTCGTCCGTGCCAGGCGGGGCTATTCCTCGCCGTGTCGGCATTCCCGGGCCTGTGTCAGTCCGGAGGAGAGGGAGGGAGGGACGGCAGGAGGACAGCGGGACGGAACCCCCGGGAGCGGCTGCGGAGTGAGCGGGGCCGCCGCACCGCCCCCTCCCCGCCCACACTGGGCGGGCGGTGGCCGCGCGGCCTGATTGGCGGAGAGCGACGCCAATCGCGGGGCGGGGGCGG
>VXAY01006091.1:287302-472275 GCA_013399855.1 Oxyruncus cristatus
CCCCTCCCGCCCCCCCGCGCCCCATTTGATTCTCACCCTGGCCGCGAGCAAAGCGTCTTCATGAGCGCAGAGGATGTCCGGGAAGCACTACAAGGGGCCTGAAGTCAGTTGTTGCATCAAATATTTCATCTTCGGCTTCAATGTCATTTTCTGGGTAAGCGGAGCCGGTTGCGCGGCGCTTCGTGTCCTCCTCTGCCACCTCCTCCTCATCCTCCTCCCTCTCCTTCATCCCGGCCGCCGGCGCCCCCGGTCTGGGCACGGCCGGGAGCGACAGGGACGTGTGACAGCCGGGCGCGAGGCCGCGGGGGGATTTTGGATGGGGTGCGGGTGCGAGGCCGGGGGTGCCGCCGCCGCCTTTGAACCCCCCCCCGCCCCGGGCAGCCCTTCCCCGAGCAAGTTGTGGTGCTGCATTCCTCCACCTCCCGGGGATGCCGGCTCCTCTTCCCTTCCGGCCCTCCTAATTGCTTTTGTTGTAGGTGCGAAGAGGATTTCGTGCCTTTTTTTTTCCCCTCCTTTTTTTCCTGTTCCCTCCTTCCTTTCCCCTCCTCTGCTTTGTGGTGGGGGAGGGAGGGAGCAGCCGGGCACCCGGGCCTGGAGAACGAATTGATCTGCGTGTTTTCATGCTGACATCTCTCTCAGATGCAAATAATAATAATAATAATTAAAAAAAAAAAATCACAGCTCAGGTTGTCTGAACAGTCATGTTTAACGATTGCACAATGATGAAGTTGAGTGTGGTAAGGGTTTGCTATGATTAGCTATTAACACATAGTAGTAGTAGCAATCAGAGAATGGAGGAGAGAGGAAACAGTGTTTCCACCCATCCCTAAAGTTCGACCCCATGGGAGGCTTGCTTGGGTATTTGTTGGGATTCTGGCTGTGATCTGCCTGCACAGTATTTTGTTGCACCATTCTGGCTGTAGAGTAGGCAGAACTGTAAAATGTAAAAAACAGTGAAATGTAACCTGATTGTACTAGTACTTCTAGCATCTTTTCCATGTGTTGGATTTGGAAGAGAAGCAGCTGGTTTTGGATGTACATGCCAAATTTCGGAACCACAAAGGGGGAGGGTGTGAGCATTCTCTCACACGTGTAAATGATGAGGTCTTCTCACTGCGTAGAATGTTCAAGTCCGGTGAAGGCTCTTACATGTACAGTCCTCCTCTTTTCATGAGATGTTCCACATAGCAATGAGAAACATGCACAAACCCAGGCTGGGTGAATGTGGTTTTGGGGGGCTTTGAAAGCAAGTTGGATATATATCCAGTATAGTGGCTTGTTTGAACTAGAAAGGAGAATTGAGAAAAAAAACCCACACCACCTTGAAGTTTTATGGATGAAGGTGGGGAAGAATAGAGGAGAAAAAACCTTCTAAGCAGTACTGAGCTTCTGATTGTCCCCTTGGTGAGAACAGAGAGTGGTTACATGGACAGCAGGTATCCATAGCTAACTTCAGGTCTGTGTTCCTGGAAAATAAAGATATCCAAAGAGGATGTTTGAAAGGATGGGAGTTTTGATTAATTACACTTTTATACTGAAATACCTTTCCTTAATCAAGAAGGTACTGTGCAAGAGTGAACCCTGAGTGTGACTTTATGTCAGTGTTTACTTGGCCCCAGGCCGACCCCTGGAGATGAGTGGTAGCAAGCTGTGTAGTATTCTGACCTGACAGAGCTGTTGTGATTGTACTCTTCCGTTCAGCATTCAGTGGTTGAGTTTGCCATGGTTCTTTTCACTTGTCTATTTCTTTATTTGGATTCTCTTAGGCATGTGTTGCTGTGAGCATGAATATTTTTCAGCAGGGAACAAGTACTGTGAGGAACACTTGAGTGCAGTGTCCTTGGACTAAGAGAGGGAGATTATGGTAAAATCTGCATAACTGTGTTCACTTGCTCTTTCAGGCACTGTCACTATATCAGAGGCTATACACCCTGTAATTTCCTTCATTTTATTCTCTGAAGGTTAATGTGTGGAGGGTGCAAGTGGGAAGGTGGTATGTTTTAGGTTTTCTGTAGCTACTCATTTTCTAATCCTGTGTTCTTGAGGCTGGTGCAGCACAACTTCTGCAGGTGTGCCTCTCTTGTAACTGAATGGGCCAAAGGATATTCCACTAGGCCAGAGGCTTTATACTGTTGGAATGCTAATCTGAAAACCTGAAAAAATATAATTGTATATCACCCACTCAGCCACTTGCTTGATGTGTGGCCCTTGCTTGCAGATTTCCTCTTTTCTAAAATGCTAATCATCTCATTTGTGTTCCTGGCTAAAACTTCTTGAAATTCATGGAGACCAAGCACTTTATAAGACTTTAGTAATTTCTTTAGAATATTGTAGTCTCTGTATGAGAAAGCTTGCATTTATTACCACGTCTTTCATGATTTGGAGTGAAAATATAGGCAGTTACTCTCATAGAATACATTTTAAAGTTGTTTTTACTGAATTAATAGCAAGTCTTTCAATAGTCTATGATGAAACTGGCCTAGAAAAGTTGTAAATGAAAATTGCAAATTCAGTTGGCTGTTTACAGAAAGTAATTATGAAAAATAGCCACTAATGTAGTAATTTTAAATAGGTTGAAATGATAAAGAGGTTGTCATATTAACCCCATGACACTCTTCAAAATCTTACAAAGGTAGAGATATGTAGCACACCTTTGATAGACTTTCTGCCTAAGCATTGTTATATAGTGGTTTCAACACAGCCTTTTAAAATTTTAATGTAAACAAGTGGGAAATACATTTTATTTTGTGTCATAAACCAAAGGCCTAAAAGAGAATGAGTTGGAAGAGTAATGATTTTGACAAGAAAATTGTCAGTGCCTTGAATAGAGAAATGTTATAGATCTGCTGAAATGATGTGGAGAATGATTGTACATGCTACTTAAACTGAAATTATTACAAAAAATCCAAGGCTTTAAATACCACAGAATATGGGCAAAATAAATTACCAGGCCTTTTTGTCTTTTTGGTTTTGTGCTGGTTAGATATTTCTTTCTTTAAAAACCACTACTGAATTATGAGAACAATGACTATGGGAAAGTTGCACTCTAATGCTGTGTATGTAGTTGTGACTAAAGGTGACAGTATGCTTTTTAGAAGATAGTTCTCAGACTTGCACCACTCCAGATAACACATTCTTGCTTAAATATGTGCTTTGTACTGTTGTAGAAGACAATATTATCTACTGAGTCTATGCATCATTAATGGTTTACGTGTATTTGCAAGCTTATTTTCTTTTGGAAATTCAGTACTGTTGTTGATAAACACACTGAAAGTGTTTGTTCAGAAAAACTTATGAGACTACTATGCTGTCGTGGAAAAGGGAAGCTCATTTTGCAGCGGTCAAAGTAAGCTTTAGGAATGAAGAACTAATAGGCACAAATACATCTAAATCAAAAGTTAGAACTCGGTATAATGCCTCCCTTTGCAGTGCTCAGCTACTGTCCTTCTGCTGGTTGTTCGTGGGGCACACACCTGTGCTTTAACATGATTAGCATAATGCCTGTGCAATGCACCACGTGGTTTGCTACCTCTGTAGGCTGGCAGCTGGTGGAATAGACAGTGCTTTTCTATGAACCCTTCTGTTTTTGTCTAGGTAAACCACAAGCTGTAATATAAGGTAACGGAAAGCATTTTTCTGTAGTTAAAGAAAGCAAACAATTGATGCTCCTTCCTCCTTTGCCCTTAGGCTTCCATGTAGAAGGTTGTCAAAGGTAGAGTGCAAAAGGTCAAAGTAGGCCACCCAGCTTCCCAAAAGGCAAGAACCATTTTCCCCTCTTTCCCCCTCTATTTTTGCAAGACAGTTTTAGGCTGACTTTTAGTTCCAAGAGCTGTTTTAAATTGTTCTCTGTGTTTTATTATATTTGATGAAACCTGCATATATATACTATTGCTTAACTCTGAATTTCAATCCACACTTGATTCCATTGACCCTAGTCTAATTGGAAAGATATAAAAAGCACTGACAAGTCAGAAACTTTTGCTTTATCTGGTGATTCACTGGAAGTTGTGAGATATGCTGCAGTTATGATACATCAGCACATTACAAGTCATAACTTGTGTTTTAATTTGCTTGGCATCTGCTGGTTTTGATGGCAACCATATGGGAGTCTAAATAGTCTTCTGAGTTAGAGAAGAATTACAGAGAGATAGCAGAAAGAAAATAAGGTTATGTAAGTGTGTTATGGGAAAAGTGTTGGAAAAGTGTACTGACCTTTAAAGGACAACCAATAGATTGCTTATTAAATTTCTTACATTGTCGATAGTTTGTTTTCAGAGGGGGAAAAGATAATTTTTGATGTCAGCTGGTTTTCAGATATCCACAAGGAAATTTGGATTATGTAATCTTCCCTTGCCAAAACAAATCAGTGTTTGTTCCATGCAATTTTCTAATGCATTCTGTAGCATTTGATCTTTAAAAATTTGCACTGAGAAGATGTCCTTGCAGTGGAAGTGGAAGCACTCTGTTCATTTCCCTCCCTTCCCCCTTTTATGATCAAATGATTCTTATTTTTTATTTTGCATTTCTTAATAGCACAGATAGCTAAACATTCCGCGAGTGGTCTTGCCAGAAGCAAAACAATGCTTGTTTTGGGCAAGTATCCTGCTGTTTTGTAACAGTGAAATGCAGTGGTGTATATATTGATGAAATAGATGCATTGTTGTGATCTTGTGATTCTTGAATTCCTCAGTGTCTCTTTCAGCAGGTGTAGCCCCAGTATTTTAAATGCATGTAAAAATTTAGTAACTGCTGGCTCCAGGGGACTTGCTTCAGATCTGTAGAGGTTGTTCATGGAATAAAATTTTTCCTTGCCCCATGTTCCCTTATAGCTTGGTGGTAGGCTATGTCATTGGTCATACAAAAAGAAATAGATAAGGAACATGGATGAAACTGTTTCCTTTCTCATAAATATTTATGTTTTCCAAAACTAGGTGTTTGTAAATGTTACTGTTTGAAGCTCTTTGATGTTTCTAGTTTCTAAAAGACTGAAGAAGCATAAGGGCACAAGAACTAGAGAAAACTCATTGTGATTGATAGTGTGACTTCTGTTTGATGGCAGTGTATTTCAAGAGAATGTTAGAGGAACTATCGTAAGCAGCTTACATACTTTTCTTCTATCTTATAGATAAATTTGGTAAATATATATACCAGTCTTCCACCTTGATTAAATTGTCACAGTAAATTTTTCCTGGTTGCACATCTATCTCAAAGTATGAAGAGTCAATTTTGAATCTTTAGTATTCCAGACAGAGAAAAATGTGAATGGTACTCAGAGTACAGGGAGCCCCAACAGAAAACTTCTACAAGTGAAATGTCTTACTGATATTTGTATGTGCAAAAAGAAGTTATCTTTGGTCCTAATCTCATCCCCCTTGTTGCATGTTGATAATACTTCCTTAATAAAAGCAACAAATCCATGTTCTGTAACACCGAATATGACGGTGGACATGCTAACTTAATTCTGTGAGGCAGTCTTGTAATTGTAAACATTTTGGTGTATGGATTATTTATATGAATATGTACATATTCAACTGCAGTGTATGATATAATAGGCATATAGGGAAGGCAAGCATCAGCTATACTGGAGAAGAAAGGCTTTTTTCCCAGATGGGAACTCAGAAAACATTCTTGTAAACAAACAAAAAAATTACATACCAGGTGCGATAGATGTAGGATAATTTTCAGATGGAAAATGTGGGGGAGAAAGTTTTTTTTGGAGGCGAGGGGAAGGAGGGGTTTGTGTATGCTTTTTTGTTGTTGTTTTTGTGTGGAAAGTAGAAAGAAGAAAAATGTAAGGAATTTCTCTATCCTCTCCAGTGGACAGGATTTTGAAAGTATGTATGTAATCTACCATTTAAGAATGCTTTCTAAGGCCTAGTTCTATAGTACTTCTTAGTGAACTTTAATTTATTCTTTATTCCTTAAGCTCTGTAAGATATGAGTTAATGATTAGTAGATAATGAGAAACTTGGGCTTACAGTCAGTGAAACATTGCTTCCTTTTCTTTTGATTCCCATTCCTACAAATAGACTTTTTGAACTCTATGTTGAAAACACATTATAAACCAGTTTTGGCATCTGGGCTACTACAAGGAATAAATTCGGAGCAAGAAGCTGATGTGTTGTTAAGTGTTCAGGCTAGGTACTTCAACAGTTTATACTCTATTAACCAAAAGGAGTAACCTGTGAAGATTTGCTGTGAAGGTTTACAGTATAACGTTTTACTTTCAATTAAGTTGGAGGTGAGAGAGAATATCTTTTGACCCAAAGAAATCGCTTGACCTAATTCTGCCAGTTAGGAGATTCTAATCTTAAACCATAGTACTGTAGGAGAGAATCAGCCTTCAGACTTGGCTTTGCCCAAAATATGCAGCACGTTTCTCAAATGCATGGCTAGCTTGTCAACAGGACTGTCATTGTTTTATTGATGTGGACAGCAGCAAGGAGCTGAACTGCTCATGAAGTAACCCAGCTCTGTTAGAGATGACCCAGAGGTCACTAACAGCATTAGCTCTGAAAGTGCCTTCCAGTATGGTAATATTTTAAACTCTTCTTAATATCTGACTTTTCCATTAGCTAGCATTTCATAGTGACTTTGTACTCTTATACCAATTTCTGTCTTTGTTTCTCATGAAAATTAGCAAATATTGTTGCAATGCAGTAAAGAACTAAAACAAAAAAAGCTTATCCATTTTTTAAGGAATGTACTGAGTTGCATTTAATGACAGATTTACAGTGCAAAATTAGGAAACCATTAGGCCTCAAATCAGTAAAGAATAATCTGTTTCATTTTCATGGTACTATTGTGTGAGTTTGGCAAACATCCCATTTTTTGTGATTATTCTGCTGCTCCTGCCACAAAATATCCTATCTCATGGATCACTGTGGATATAGATTTTCACTGATTTCAGCAGTATTTTGTACAGGTGTTAAGGGTTTCTGTGGGTGGATGTCACTGTTGGCACAGTGCTCGGTGTAGCTACTTCTGTAACGTACACAGAGATCTAGAGCAGTTCAACCTTCTCCTTATGCTGGCATTTAAAAATGTCACTAACACACTGAGGCTTGCAGTCAGGGGTGCTTGATTTGGTATCAAACTCTGACTCAGTGTGATCTCATATAACCTCCAGATGGCCTAACTTGCAGAGATGCTAAAAACAGTCAGATCCTACTCCTTTAGCTTTATAAAATAAATGAGCCAAATGGCAGTTCGGGTATTTATTTTAAAACACATCAGTCTCCACATCAGATTCTTCTGCTGGTTTTTCAACTTCCCAGTCACTTTCCTCTGGACACATTTAGAATAAGTATTTCAGCACACACAGAGCATCTTATGAATGAACTGTCAATTTCCCACAGAACTGGGAAAAATCAATATGCCTCTTCCAGGCCTTGAAAATCCCTCTGCTCTTAGTGAAGGCTCCATTTCATCGAAAAATAGTGAAAATCATTTCAGGCAAAGTTCCTGATGTACGGTGATGGAAGGCCTTTTTTCTTTTTGCAGCAAAGCAAATACGTATTATGAAGTCACTTTGTATATCTGTTCTGTACCTTTTGTCACCTGGTTTTTCTAACAACATAACTTCTTACAGAACAAAAAATAAAAAACCGTAGGAACTTTTGGTTAAATAGGTTCTTTTTCTCCTCAATAAGCAAGTAACATTATTTCTTGAAGTGTTTGGTCCTTCTTTGTGGTATTTAATTCAAAGAAAGCATTAAAAGGAGACTAAATGTCTTTAAATACATGCAATATTTTGGGTTCATGGAGGCTTCTGTTTTGTTTTCTTGAACACAGTGTTAATGAGTTAAAACCTGAGTATGTCTCCGGTCCTAGCTCCAGTAAGCTATTGTTAGAGGGTAATGAGTATGATAGAAGTGATACTGCAGGGATGCTTGAAATAACTCAGCCTACTGTGTGTTTCCTAGTGTTAGTAGCTTACATTTGATGACAGCCCAGCTTAATTGACTTTGATTTAGAGGCAAAACTTCCATGATGTGGAACATAGTTTTATGTCAGGATTTTCTCTCTGTCAAGAGGGCAAACTCTCTCAAGTGAGCTCTGGTGCCCTAAGCAGAGATGTGGTAGCACTTTGTGTGGGCTGTCACCCCAAGCAGATCCACTTGGTATCTGTTATTTTGTCAGAGCCTGCATCACAGGTTCTACCTGTTGGACACCTTTGCTTTATGTACCCATGTAAGCTTCACATATGCATATATTTACCCTTGTGAGACTAGGTCCTCTGTGCTTCCTTCGCACTGAACTGCTTCTCTTCTGCTGCATTCTGTGTTCCAACCAGCTGTGATTTAAAAAGAGCTTGATTGGAGTTTCCTCTATGTGCTGTAAAGGCTTTATGTATAAAAGCAGAGACACTGAGGAAAAACATTCACAGATAATGTATGGCAAAGGCTTTGCTGCTTCATGCATTGCTTCAGTTAACTGTGTCACCTTGTGGAAGATCTTTGTCTTTGCAATGCCATGAGGTTAGAGTGTTTCAGGCTGGAGAACAGAATTTGGAAATGGTGACAGTTCAAAACATTGAGTCCTACTAGGTAATGAGGAGGAGGGTTGGCAAGTATCCGGGGCTATTCTCAGCTGGGAGTATACGGGGGTGTTCTACTATGCACAGAGCAGGGGTTTCAGATTTTTTGATTTTAATTTTTGCCACCTAAATATAAACTCAGAAAGGTTCCCTGTGAGTAAAAGATAGCATTTCTTAAAAGTTGTCATCCTGACTGCCAGTTTATGTGGGTATATGTCAAAAGGAATATGTGTGAATTCAGTAATGAAATATAAAAATAATTTAAAAAGAAGAGGTAAAATTTCCAAAGTCAGAATCCCTCTTTTCCAAGGAGCTACCCAATTAATTCCTAGATGAAAATTCAGCCATTTGGCTTGTGAAGACTGTAAAAATGTGTATATATAAATATGAAATATGTGTGATTGTGCTTAAAAATAACTAAGGTCCAGTTTCTAATCGATATTTCTTGATATCATGAACATTCTCTTGTTTGTCTTTCTGTGAGTATTAAGGGGGGATGCGAGGTGTTGCCTAACTCGATTTTTTTTTTTCCTCTCCAAGTACCTAGGAGGACCTGTTTCTATAGCAGGGTCACTTCCCTTCCTTGGTTGGCAGTAGTTTCATGGCTGGTTTTGGTGTGCTGTCTTGCAAATTCTGGTGTCAAAATGAAAGCTGGCACTTGCAGCCTCAGCTGCAGAACCACATGTGTTAATACAGCTTCAGTGGACTGATAGCAGTCAGTTACCAGATCTGACTGAGAACTCTCCAATCTGGGACAATTTCTATTGACTTGCTGTTTGGCTGCAAGAATGAAGTATGGGAAAATGGTAGGACTGTCTTCTCCTTTTTCTGCACGGATTAACTTAAATGATTGTACAAGCATGGCCTGTTTCAACTCTAGGTAAAGTAGTTTTGGACTCTGGAGTACACAGAGGTGTAAGACATGCTGCTGTGTTAATAGATAGCTCGCTCCAGTGAGGACTGTTATGTAGACATTGGCTACTTGGGAATACCCCTCTGGTGCACTTTGATCTCTGTTTTTGTAAGAGTTATGGTGGTTATCTGTTTTCTCGTTAGTGCTCAGTGACGTTTGAGAAACAATGAGCAGTGATTGTGTACCGAGTTTATTGTAATGTGGACTTAATTTGAACTTAAGGTTAAGTGGACAGCTCCTTCATTCACCTCTCAAGTTTCTTTTCCTTCCCATAGATGTTATTCCAAACACCATGCCACTCCCTGTAATAATACCAGTCCTTCATTGGAGTGGCCTGCTAGGTGCGGTGGCAAATGATCTCTCTGAAGAGAGTTTGTCATAATTATATATTCCCAAGTAGTGTCCTTTATGGTGGCTTTGTTACAAACAAAAGGTTAGTATGCATTTAATGTTGGAGATACATTTTTATATATATATATATAAAAATATATATAACACTATGCATGTATATATATATATATTACATGTACAAAAAATAATGCAGTACTAAAAAAATTTTTTTTTTTTACTTGCTAGAGCAGAAGTTTATTATTAACTTATGTATCTATTGTTATGACTCTAAAAGCAGCACTTGAAGGGACTGGAAACCCATCTAATTTCTGTTATGGGCAGAGGACTTTTTGCTTCCTCTGACTGTATTGTACTGATCTGCTCTTGCTGGGAGCTCTGGCATGGTCACCAGTTGTGTTCCCACTTCATCTGTGTGGGCTGGGTGTGGTTTGAAAACGTTGCTTTTCTTTTGGTTTTGTTTTCTTTGTTTTGAAGATAGGCAAAACCACGTCCTGGGTAAGTCTAGTGGTTTGTGGTGATATTTGAATCAAGTCTTATTCTGCAGAAGCTTTTCAGTGCAAGTAAGTTTATGTTTGACTCAAGAACATAAGCTGGTTAAGGTTTTACATGGTTTACATCTTTTTTGACCTCTGCTTTCCTTCATTTTTCCTAAACCACTGTCAACCCTGTGGGAGAGAAAGTAGCTCCTGAACAGATGCAGTTAATAACTTTGCATATTAAAGAAAACCACTGCCAGTCCTGATGAGACTGACACTGAAGAGTTTGTGCCACTGTAGCAGGTGAATGAGTTGTGGCTCCCATCTGGCCATTTTTGTTGTTCTGAGTACCCTTCTCTGCCCCATAGATTCATGACACTGTCAGCTGTTCTGCAGAGGCAAAAGGACAGCTGTGGGCAACAGTAGCTTGTGTCTTTAACGTTTCCCATCCCAGAAATTTCTGTGTGTGTAATTTCCAGTGAACTTTCTATCATCCAGTATTTCATATATTATTTTAAATGTCATACCTAATAAATGACAGTGATGATGTACTCCACTGTTACTTGTGGCTTTCTTGTCAATAGCAGCTTACTACTGCCTTGATAAATTACTGTGCCTCATTACCTAATTCTTGTTGGTTTTGCCCTCCTTTCAGTTTGTGCTGTATTCCAACCTACAGAGACTGTTCTCTGTGTTCCATTCTCCAAGGAAGCCCTTTTTGTGTCTTACATGTATTTGTGTCTGTTCTTACTCTTGGTCAGTGGGAGTTGAAAGCTCAACTGTGTCTGTGCTCTTAGCCCACAGGAGCCTCTGCATGGTCACTGCCATGCTCCAAGAGGGGCAGTTTGCTGGCTTTGTTACTGGAGTTCAGCCACATGTCCACAGCGAAGTGGGAAGGAGAAGTAAAAAACCCAACACTGAAATTTTTTGGTACCGTTTTTAAGGTGCTTGTTCCTATTTGACAAACAGCTTTATTCTATAAACATGTGCCTCCTTTCAGTGTAATGTGCAACCATCTCCTTTTGAAAGTGCAAGCCTCGGTATTGGTGCAATCCTCCCAAACTACACCTGCAGGAGATAATCCTTCTTTAGTTGTGTCAAACGATGTGTCTGGCAAATATCAAAATTGTACACACTGCTCTGGCTCTGATGTGAAGAATTTCACAATTTGTAGCAATTCATAAACAATTGCTGTAGGACTGAACTGTGTGAGGTCAGGTGAGATGGAACGGACGGGGCTATTGTAGAGACTGGCATGGTCAGCAGAGATTTAAGGGATGTGCTGTGTCTCTAAAACACCACATGGAAGGCTTGTTGCTTTTGAAGGACAGGATCTCAGCAATACTACTTGAGGCTGGAGTACAGGACTGAAATTTAAAGAAGCTGGTGGTTGTTGCTGCTTTATGAGTTAGAAAAATAGTGTAAAGTTCTACATATTTTATGTTGAGAGTTGGTGGGATTACTTTTTTTGTATCTTTGGAGATAAGAACTCCAGTGAGTATTGCTGTTTGTTTAAATCTCCATAGTGTATGAAGGTCAGATTTTCATTTACTCTAAAAGGCCATCTTGCTCCAATCTGCTACTGTAACATGTCCTTAAAATGACTGCAGATGATATTTATAGAGCAAGGTAGGACACTTCTGGTGTAGCTGTGTTGTCAAAATTGTTAAAGTGAGACACCTAGCTTGAGGAGTTCAAAGGACTTAATAAGTTGGAAGGATGGACTTTGCATTGTGGAGTGTGATTGGACTCACGTGTAGATGATGGTGAGAAGAGAAACCTGTAACTTTTCACAAAAAGAGCAGGAATGGAATATACCACTTTTTCATAAAGCAGAAGGTGTTTAAATTTAAGAATGAAGTCTTAAACTAAAATGAAGTCTTAAATTAAAAAGTCTTAAAAGTGAGAGGATAGTCTTATTTTGTCTGAAAAACACTGCCTTGTTTTATATTGTATCTCCATGTTGCCTTCTGCAAAGATATTTTTCTGCAGTTACTGTTATCAAAGCACCAATCTGGGAGCTCTCTTGTTATTGTTTCACTCTGTTTTGTTAGTAGAACTTTAGTTTAAAAACTTTGTACCTTGGAAAAAAAACCCACAAAGGCAAACCAAAACAAACATCCGCAAAGATGTCTCAGAATTTGAGAAAACAAACTGTGGATCAATTATTAAGTGCCTTCCCTCTCCCTCATCCACTTCCTGATGTGGTATTAATTTTACATGAGCCCCCTGCCTAGCCCTTCATCCACTTAGGGTATAGAGCACAAAGGCTTTCAGCGCTGTAAATGATTGGGCACTTGTTACAACCCTCTGCGTAAGAGCAGATCCTGTTGACTTCAGTGGGAATCACTTGTTGGCAGCTGTATAATTGTTTTTCAAACAATGTAGTTTTTTACAAAAAACCCCAAACCAAAACAAAAAACCCCAAACAAAACAAAAAAAGGGAGGATGTGTGGGAAAGCTCAAAGAGGTATCCAAAACAAAACACTGAAAGGTCTTTTGTAAGAGCTAGAGCATTTGCTTCAGTGGCCTAAGTAGCTAAGAGCTGGCAAAAAGGCTGTTACAGTAGTCTTAGCAAAAACTCTGGCAGAGAACAGTGGAGCCTATCAGACTGTGTTCCTACTCATTTGTGTTTTAGAGTAAGCATCTTGCCTGACCATCCTTTAGACAATAAATCCCCTCAGTAGCAGGAGCGATATGGGACTCTAATATTTGTAGCACTGGGAGAACTCAGCTGATGAAGCACATGGAGTTTGTCCTCAGCAAGCAATTGTGACTGTGTTCTCTGAAGTTGTAGAGTAGTCCTGTGCTTGGATGAAATAGCTTTACATGTGCTGTAAGACCACTTAACAGTGGTTTCTGCAGGCTATGTGCCTTGCCACCAGTCTGGGCAGTGAGCTGGTCACCACTGTCATTTTTTATAACTAGCCATCGTAGTACTTCATTGAGCAATGAGTCCTGCTTTTGCCAGGCATGTACATAACAGCAGCAACTTCATGATAAATCTTTGTCCAATGGAGCTGCTAATGCTCAGCTCTAAAATACCACTACTTATGTGGTTTACCATTAGCCACATAAGAAATCTCCACATTTTATTTATGGCATCTGAACTTCAACAGCATCTTAGGCTAAAGATAATGGCTTCTGCTTGAAATATGTTCCATTACTGCTAATGGTGTCTTATCAAGGAAGCTAGTGTGTCAGATAAAATAATTTCTGTAAACAAAGCATAAAAGAAGCCATGTATATAAATCAAGCCTGAAAATCAATTTATAGCTGAATGGGAACTGAACATCTCGGTCTAGTTTTGTTTATGTTTTGGTGATTGATAAAGTAAAAACAGTCTAAGTGTAGAACTTGATGCATATTGCATTTATTTTCTACTATTGGATTGTTTCAGCACTTTGTGGAAAAGCAATATGAGTAGGTAGTTATAGTCTGTGCTAATACCAATGGTTTCAATACTATTAAAAGTAAACAGTAAGATCCACCTTTCTTTTTGCGTTTAAGGAAGGCTTTAAAGAACTGTGAAACTGCTTCTTATTGATGGCTTAGGGAAAAAAAAAAGGGTCAAAGTTAATAATCCCTGCTTTTAGATTCATCGTACCACCAAGAGAGATGAAGAACTTTGAGCTATTGCACTGAATCCTTAATCTGCTAAATTGTCATGTACCTTCAAATGGAACATTAGCCTCCAGAGCCAAAAGTTGCTCCATGGTTTTGGAGATGTGCTGAGCATTCCCTTTTGACTAGATTCAATGCAAAGGAGTTCCCCAAGGGAAAGAATCCTACTCTTTTCTTTCTCTCTAGTGTGTGATGAAACAATATATCTATTGTTTCACCTACACCTCTTATTAAAAAAGTTAAAATTTTAATGGTTTCAAATTTAAAAGTTTGAAGATCCTGTAGTCTAGATTTCTGTTACTTTTATGTGGCTTGACAACTTATAAATACCTAGAACAGGTGTTTGTTTATTTTAAGATATGTTTGGCTGTGTTTCATACGGTGTGAAAGGTGTGATAAAAAGGCATTTTTGAATGATCTTTAATTTCGAGATGGGGTCCCATACAGATCAAAAGTAGTTTGGAGGTTTGATGGTTTTGTTCCAGAGGGCATTTCAAGATGGTATCCTTGCCAGGTAAACCAACTTCAAACAGCTGGGCCAGTGTAAGGTATGGCTTCATAAACTGACTGAGAGGCTGGTGAAGAGTGACATGGGAGGAAAAGAGCTCCACTCAGGGGAGGATGTGACCAGGGGAACTAAACAGACCATTTTGCTACTGAAAAACCTATCTGGTTTAACTGCCTTGAGTTAAGCCATCTAGGTTTTGTTTTTATGACTGTTGTCCATGTCAAACACCAACACTGCAATTAATATTTGGCATAATTAGTAATTTTTTTATGGACAGACCGAATCTGGAAAAAAACCAAAACACTGTAGACTGAGCAATGTCCCTTGAAAATATTCATTTTAATTAGCTTTGAAATCTGTGGGCATGTTGTCATTTCCCTATGGTTTTCAAGGTCTGATACCTTTGATTGACCCCAGGCTGAGTTAAGAAAGCCTGAGTTGTGGAAGGTATGTTGAAATCTGCAGAACAAGAGTTATTACAGAAGTTGTGGAAACTAAACCATTAATACTGGTCTGGTATGACCCAGTAGGAGTTTGTCTGGAATAGTTTTTCTGCTGTACTTTACTGAAGGGTGGTAAAGGTATGCTCTTTTCTTTCTCCCTTGAGCTTTGGGATAAATGTGTCTAGTGAAAATTCTTCTTTCAGGCTTAAACTGTTAAATCAGTGTCTTCCTTTTAATATGGGTATTTTGCATTTAATAAAAGGGAGTGTTCTTAGATTTGGATAGGATGCAAGATGAAAACTTGTGGAGGGTTGGACAGAAAATTGTTTTGAAGCTTTTATGGGTGAAGTACTGTGAACTGTTCTAGTCTTTCCTCTCTGACATCTAATATTATGTTTGGATTGAAGCATTTCCTGATATAGAATTCCTGATATAGAATAAAATAAGGCATCACCTTTTTAGAAGTGCAACAGAGACCATACCAGTGATCATACTGGACCAGACAATAGGTTCGTTTAACGTAAATACTCTTAGCACAGTGGCCAGCTGGTAAGAAGTATGAGAAACAAGGTAGGTAGTGATAAATCTTAGGGAATATGCTCTGAATCCCCAGCCTTTCAGATCCAGAATTAGTATCTTTGTACTTGGAATCCCTATATGGATTTTTCTTTGTGAATTTATCTGGTTGGTCCTTGAATGTCTGACTTTCTGAAGTGTGTGACATCCAGTTGTTAGCTGTACCTTTCCCCTATTAGTATTGGCTTACTTTTGCGAGAGGTGGAGTTCCAACAGGCGTCTAATAAAGCATTCTGCAGCTTGGAGTCAATTAACTTTCATGTTCATCTGCTTAGTTTCTGTGAAACCACAATGAAAATCCTGCATCTAAAGAATGTAGTTTGAAACACCTTTTATCTGCTCCCTCTGTAACCTGCCCCTGGCTTTTCCACACAATACCAGTAAGAAACAAATTTTGGATACCTTTCTTTTCAGTTGTTCAGATGGTTGAATTACAAATGTAGGAGGCGTGTAAAGTCAAGTAAGTGTAGCAGTCCAAGGCAACTATAGCTGGATGTCACAGATGAAAAAGCTTTCTGCTGGGAAGAGGAGCTTTAAGTTTCCAGATGGTGACCTACTTGGATCTTTACACAGCTCCTCCAGTTACAGTGAATTAACCATTTTCAGCCCAGGCCGTGTTTAACAGCAAGGTATACAGTGGGCAGTTTTATGTAGGATTCCAATTGCTTGCAGTTTTGTCCTTTTTCATCCTCTCTTTCCCTTGCCTCCCAAAAGGAAGAAATGAGCAAGTCTGCACTCCCAGAGTTCTTACGTTATTCTGACATTGGTTATGGTGGATTCTTATTAAGTAACAAAATAGTATACAAGGGCTGAGAGTTCTGCGATAAGCAGGTGAATCTGAAGGGTGTTCTCAGGCAGGCACCAGAGCATTCCTTCCTTTGATTACTGTTTTGGTAGATCCTAGAAATTAACTTTAACATAAAAGCTCAAGTGTAGCACTTACCTGTTATTTTGGAAGGAAAGGTGGGAAGTTCCTTTCTTGTCTGGGCCCGAGAAAGTCCATGAGCAAGTCTGTGGCTTTTGGGCAGTGCTGCCTGCTGCCTAGGCTCTCTGAAGCAGAGACCACTGTTGTGCTAGGAGTATGACTTTGAGGGGTTGCATTAGGTAAATCAGTGGCCAGACAGTACAGTGGAGTGATCGGTGCTGTATAAGCGTGACATCCCTAAGGCTGTGGTGTAGCCCAAGCAAATTTGTTAGGACAAGTTTACAGAAGTCACATTATACAACATCATTTGACACCTGGTAAATGAGAGACTTTTTCTTGTTTATTTGCATAGTAGTCATGGGAAGGGAAGAAGAACATAAGTGTCGTGGGTGACTACTATTACTTACTGGCTGACAAAGACAGGAGATAGGCAAGAGAGCCACATAACCTGATGGTATGGTTCTTGACAAAAAATACCAGATCCTTTAAAGCTAGCTGACCATGCGGAGGCTGACTTTAGATTTAAGCTAGTTTACTAGGCTTGGGAAAAAAAGAAAAGCTTACAGAGTTCTAAGACTTTTTGTTTTACTAAGAAATAATAAATGAATGCTTCTGAATGCCTTTGTAAGTCCTTATTCCCAGGGCCCAGGTCCATGATCTGATCCCATTGGGAATGGGATTTCCAGATAAACAACTTAGTCTAAATTCCTGTTGCCATAGGAAATCTAAAAAAAAAAAAAAAAGGAAGAAGGCCTGAGAAAACATTTTGGTAGGTGTTCATCCTGAAATCTGTTTTATTTGCTGCAGGGGGATCTATTTTAGAAGTACTTCAATGAAAACTTGCACAATGGAACAAAGTGCTTTTAAGGCTTCGCATTTAAAGGTGTGTTATTTTGTTTGGTTGATAGTTTTGCTTTTCTTAAGTTTTTAGGTGTGTGGTTTTGGGTGGGGTTTTTTTTTGGGGTGTGTGGATTTTACTTTTGTTATATATAATGTGAACTACTTGGATTAATTAATGTTTTCTTAGCACCAACAAAGAGTGGTTCCCTCTCTGCCCCCATCCTTGGTGTTTGCTCTATAACTGTGTTTTGCAAGATCGTGCCCCAATCTTTGATATGATAGGTTCTACTGAAGGAGAAATAAGCCCATCCTGCAAACTGAATTTCATGCTGTAGGCTAGGTATACTTCCAAAGGTGTAATTGCTAGAAAACTGTGGTTTCTACTAGCATTAATAAAATCCAACGTGAGCAGCGTATGCTAGGATGTTTACTTTTATATAAAGGTATGTTTGTGTGTGTATATGTATCTTTTAGCGTTTTTCCCTGGTTCTGTTTTTCCACTTCTTCTCCATACCAATACTGCTGAAGCTCTTTGAAGAGAACAGCTTTTGCTCTTGCCAGCCAGAATCTGTTTTTGCAGTGAGGGGTCCCTGCTGGGGAAGTCTTTCTTTTCCTGCTATCTTTCTTTTCTCTGCAGGGTATCAGACATCAGGACTGCCCTCCTGTCTGCCCTGCTGACAGCCGTGTGTTCTCTGCTCTAACTGGAGCAGCTGCTGCTCCTCAGCCTGACTGAGAGAGCATAAATTAAAATACAAAGGTCTCCTGTGGCCACTCTTGGCTGACAGTGTAATGGCAGATCAGACCTTCCTACATCATCTTCACTTGACTTTCTTCTTTTTCTCAAGAATTTCCTCCGCATTTGTATCAGTCGCAGTCTTTTACTACTGGGCTGAATAGCAGTAGCAATCCAGTAACTCTAAATGTTTTTTGTACTTGAGTGACTGGAGCAGTTTGCAGAGAAAAGAATCAGCCATGTGGGTTTCACCAAAAGCTCAAGTTTTTCTGCTTTTTATACTGCCTGAAGAAGGCAGGCTATTTTTGTGCTTTTCATGGCTGCTGAAGATACAGGGCTAATTCCTGTTCTCTTCTCCCCACAAAGTCAGTCGGAGAGTTAGAAACATCAGAACCATTGTGTTGCCATTGTGTGTGTGTGACTTAGGGCACAGGAGTGAGTGGAGTGTTTTCTCAAATGGGTTTTTATTGTTTTGAAGCCTGGTGTTTGTAAAGGGGTTCTTAACTCCCAGAGGGCAGAGAGGGAGCTGCTTAGTGGTGGGATGGAATGCCATGGCTCGAAATTGGCTATGTAGAGTTTCTGGCCCAACTGTGTTCTTTTTGTGAGGAGGTTGTTTTGTATTTACCCTGTGTGTGTCTGATGTAGCAGATGTTCTTTTGCTCAGTGTACTTAAATGTAAGGACCCTTCCTTCTAGAGGTGATAAGTGATGAGGATGATGATTAATTTTAGTCTTTTTGTTAAAGGAACTATGCCCTCCTCCTCTGCTTTTCCCTGCTCTGGATTCTACAAGCTTGTTTGGCTTATTGGGCATTTGAGTGTAAATGTATTGATACATTGTGCGTGAATTTCATATTCTCTTTTAACTTTTGGGAGAGCACGTTAAGCCACAAATGCTATTCCAGACGGTTCATTTTCTTAAAAACTGAAGTGTTTTCAAGTTAGGTGGCCACTCCCCACTCAGTCCTCTTCTGGCATGTCACTGTGAGCTTTAAGTTCTGACTGGGCAGTTGGGGCATTTCATCAAAGCATTGCTCTGATTATCTGCATCTTCTGAGTGGAGAAACAGTTCTGGAGGGAACAGTCTCGGCAACATTTTTCCAGGGTTCTTTGATGAAGCTAAGTGGAACTGTCAAGTTAATTTTTTTTTTGTAAAGAGTTATTTAGGCCTTAGCTGAACAAAAACAGTCTTCAAGTACTTAAAGAATCTTACCTAAAATCAGTGGCACTGCCTTTTGTTTACTGTGGAAAAGGGTCCTAAGTTGCAAAGGCCCTTTTCTCCAAAGTAAGAATGTGATAAGGCTTTCCAAAGTAGTGTAAGCTGTGGCCATCTTCACAAGTGGCTTCAGGGTGATGGAGGCTGATAAGAATCTCTCATTGATAATATAGCAGACTAAAGTCCATGTTAAATGTTAATAGGTCGTCTAAATGCTCTTTGAAAACTTGCCCTGTTTTAAAATTTTTCCTTAAAAATATCATAGTTGTTATGGAAATTGTATAAGCATATGGCAATGTTTGGAAATAGTCATGGGATCAACGGTGGAATTGCTGTTCTGCCTACCAATTGGACTTAACAAGAACAAAACGCCATTACTACCTTTGTAATTAGATTTATTTTAATGTCTTTGAATGAAATACCTCTGAAATCAACTACTGAGTGCTTTAACTGCTTTGTTACTGCTTAATGAAACTGTGGCCATGCCAGACTGCCTTCTAATGGAGTAGCTGATTGTTGGGGCTTGTTCTTTTCCTCCCTGTATATTTAGCGTCTGGACCATCTTCAGTAATGCCTAATGCAGATGTATGTAGTAATGAGATTCAAGAGGAGTAGGGTTGATGTCCCTGTATCTTTAATCACAGTTTTCATGTGTGGTGCTTATAACGGCAGACAGGCAGGATGAAAAGTTCTCCTTCCTTAAACTTGAATGTGAGTGAACATTCTTCCAAGAGCAGTGAGAAGAATGTTCCTTCCCACCCATCCCTACCCCTCCTTGGGTGAACTTCTTTGAATGAATCAATTACTCCTAGAGCAGGTTTTAATTATATGGTAATTGAAATTTGTATTCAGTACTCATTGATCAGAATAGAATTATCCTGCTGTTAGGTTAGGTGAGGAGGACTATAGTGGGACTGGTGACTCCTTGCTCACAGAGAGAGTGGGAGGATTCACTGAAAGGATCTGAATGGTGTTCAGGATCAAGCTGTTCACTGTGTCTCTGTCTAATTCCCCAAATCTGGAAGCAATGAACAAATGTCAGTGGTAATTCAAATACCTCTCCCAAATGAATAAACAGGCTATCCCATTTTGTCATACCAAATAATATTCTGCATTGTGAAAGCCCAAAAGCAAAGCATGCCTAATCTTAAACCTTTTAATCCATGTTGCATTAAAATGTCTTGATTTATGTAATTGACTTTATGGATTTGGAGGGAGGGAAGTATCAGGACTTGCTCATGCTATTCATTTTATCATGCTGATTAGGCAACTGAAAGCTACCTTGGTGGTGGGGCTAGAGACAATATTGTGCAAGTAAACTGTTATATGAAAGCAAAAAACATACATGTGGAAAAATGTGCGTGTGTTTTTCCTTCGGTAAGTTTAGTGCTAGTAGCAGGTGCCAGATGAGTAGTCCTGCAAGATGGCATCCTGTATTTCCATGTCACATACAGCAGGATGAATGGGAAAGCAAGCGTCTGTGCAGCATCCATGCCGAGGTGCAGTGCCAGGGTACTTCTGTGACTGTTGGTAGCTCTTTCCTGGTAACTCCACCCCAGCTGGTTCAAACAACAGTGGGTCTTCAGTGTGAACTTGACAGCTAGTGCTTGGATTGAGTAAGTTGGCCTTCCTTTTTTAGCTGCTCTTCTGGAGAGTTGCAGTTTTAACAGCGTGTTGACTCTTCTTTTTTTTCCTCCTTTTTTCTCTTTTAAACGGTAAGCCTTCTGCTTGGAGAGAGTGAGAAATATTTTGTGCACTGATTTGCTGTTTGTGGTGAGGTGAAGGAGGATAAATTTCTGCTTAAGTCTGGTCAGTCCAAGAGTATTTTGGTAGAAAGAGTCCAGGGTGTGGTGAGATTACCCAAAAAGATTGCTAAGGACTCATAAAATTAGTTGTAGGAATTTTACCATTCCTGTCAGTTGATGCTGCTCACTTCTTTTTTAGTTCTGAAATTGTATCATCCTTTAATGTGTTTTTGTGAATCACTGTCACTTGACTTGCTTGTGGATTCAGAAGATTGACTTTTGTATAAAGCTCTTCCCTGTCCTTTCCTGGCTGATTAAATAAATAACACTTTCCTGAATTGTCGGCATACCTTTGTATTATCCCTTAAAGGTGAGGAAGAGGGATTGGGAAGCATATCTGTATCCTCCTCTATTTAATACCAAAACTAACAAGACCCATGTGAATCATGAGGGCACCTTTGTTCACGCTGGTCTTTTCTGCAGGCTAGAAAATAAGGAAATAGAAACAGTACCTGAAGTACGTGGTAGACTGTAATTGCCTACTGTCACATTGTGATTTGCAAAGACTGGAGAAGCAATACAAATAGCATTGGTGGAGGGCTTTTTTTTTCCCCAGGCAATGTTCCTTCCACCCTTGGTTATGACCAGTGCACTTTAGTTACAGCTCCCTAATATGAGCTGAAGAGACTTCTAGCAGTAGTTCAGTATCAGAGAGGGAGCGTGTAGCTACAGTGTAGGATTCATTATTCTCTGAACTGACACTGGTATGATTCAGCTGATGGTTTTTACGCTTGCTGACATGGCCCTTTCACAACATAAGATACTTTGTTCGTTGAGTGTTGTGCTAGGTGATTGCCATGATTTCAGACAGGCTGATCATGAGATTTTGAGTTTTTTGACACTTGTTTTGGGTTGACTGCACGAGCCTCTGTTTCCTGTGAGTGCTGTAATAATATAAATGACTGTGCTTTTCATTCTGACCAAGCATATTCTTGAAATGTCATTTTAAGTGTAATAATGGAGAGCAGGTTAATAAGAGCAAGTGGGGCTTGCAGCTGTTGGGTTGTTTTCTTTTTTGAGACAGACCTGCTCAACCTTCCCAGGACCTTCTTCATTTTTTTCATGGGAGCTTGGGAAACAACTGCTGATACATAACCTTCAGGACATTGACAAGTATTGTTCCAAAGGGTAGTTTGTTCTGTTCTGTTTCCTCTACTTCCTACTGCAGTAAAGCTTGGCCTGGCTTGTGTGTTAAACAGCCAGTTACTCTGAGTGGAGCTCTCTTAAGGGCTGTAGACAAAGACGGTGAGAACTTGCCTAAAATTTGGTAATGTCTTGGACTGGAATAACAGATTTTGGTTTGGTGTGACTTGCTGTTGCCAGTGCTTTGCTCAGAGTTTTGTAGGCTCTGCAGATAGCTGGAATACACTTGCATTAAGAATATTTTGGCATTAAAACAACATGTATTTTCATACTGAAAGTAAAGCCCTTTCTTGCTGATCTTGCATTTGTTCCTAAAATGCATAGTACTTCAGAGGTGCCTGTGGAAAAATCATTTAGTTTTGAGCAGTTATTGAAAAACTAATCCTGTACTCCAGAAGATAATGAGTTGTGGATTCTTACTTCATTGAGTGAAATATAACTGGTGTGACCTACTTTATTTGCATATTTAACATACTGGATACTTTCTGTCGTTTTTGTTGGATTTTTTTAGCTTGTTTCCTAGGAAACAAATGCCCTGGTATACTAGAGAACAGCTATTGTATGGAGACTGCTGCCCGTCTGAGCATTGTTCTTTTGTAGGTGGAAGGCTTTAAAGGAGAAAGAGCTGGAGTTTTCGAAAACATCTTTATTAACCAGAATAGCACAAGCGTGTGTTTCACGCTGCTCTGCAACCCCTCAATGTGTTTGTTTGTTTTAGTAGGAGTATCTATGTTGTAATGGCTTATCTAGTAAAACTGCTATATATGTTCCTATTGAAGGCATACCAAAATAAACTAAATGAGTAACTAATAAATGGTTGTTTTTGTCATCCTTGCTGAGCACCTTGTAGATGCATATTTCTAAAAGTGTTTTATTTTGAATTATGTGGAATGGAAACATTAATGCAGGATGTGGGGGTCAAGCAGACTTCAGGAAGTAGTATTTGCATTAGTGAAGTAGGTCAAGAGAGGAGTGAGAAACCTTTTAGATGTAAAAATTGTCTGCAGTTTGTTATGCTGCTGTAGGTTTTTAATTTTTTATTTTTAGCCCAATGTTTATTATTGTGGTGTTAAAAAAACAGTTGTGATTTTTGCAATGTTAAATTTGAAGCTGTGATGGTGGCATGATTTTGGGATTGGTAATGCTGAATCTTACTGAGTGGTGAAAGAAAACAGACTAGCTCACTGGTTGAACTGTCTGGTTAAGTAACAAGAATGGTGGGTAGAGTGGTGTTGAGTTTGAAAATACTGAGCAAAGTGGGGGAGAAAGAATAAGGGGGAATCTGTGAGCTTTTGGTAATGTGTGACTGATAGGGATGAGTTCTATGGATTGAAAGTGCTGCACAGTTGCCCTTTGGTCTTTTTACACAGACTTCAAAAACTCAGATAAGGACCAATGATCAATGGGGCAGGTAACTTACAGCCATATCTCTTGTGATTTGTGACTCATTCTGCTGTTTCTAAACTGTTTGAACTGAGTGTGTAGAATGTGGTGTCAGTCTCAAATACATATGTCATTGTAACCTGACGTGTGTGCTGCAAGGTCTTGACAGTTGTTGTTCTGATAACTTTCTTTAATTCTGTAGCGTTTCTGTAGTCTACCGCACGTTGAGAAAGGAATAGTGGCAGGATGACAGAAATCCATGTACCTCCTTAGTTTCTTGCCAGGGCTTTATTTTGTGCCCCTTTATTCAGCCCCTTCCTGAGGGAAGGACAAGTTGCTAACAGTAACTGTGTGATCCTGAGCAAAATAAGGGGATGTGCTGGGGAATGGAGCTTGTTTGTTTAGAATTGCTTTTGGGTTTGAAATCCAACAGAGCTAATTCTTTGTCCATATTTGCCAGTAGCAGGGATGTAATGTGTACTTCCTGCATTCTCTAAGGGTTAGAACTTTCAAACAACAGAGCATGTTTCGTATAGGGAAAGAAATTATGATTTCTCTTAAGAAAAAGCTCTTTTTGGGGTCAAGGGGAGGTTCAGATTCTGTGTGGTGAGTTCTGCAAATGAATCAGATGGTGATCTCCCCAGGTGGTTGTCATGTGATTTATCAAGTGGTTTTACGTTGTAGAGAGAAAGTAGATAACTGACATTGCTCTGAATGTTCAATACCAACATCAACTGCTGTTCTCGAGTACCTGTTCCTACCTGTGCTTGTCAAAAAGATGACTGACTGTTAGTAATGAAAGCTTTTACAAGTCTTTGAACTCTTCACATGCCAGCTTTTCTGACTTGAGGGTGCATTATGCCACTGCACCCCTTTACTGCTTACCAGGGAACCTGCTCAAATTGAACCCAAATTTGAAGACACAAGCATTATTTAACAATCTTTCCAAGTAACTGATTCAAGTTCTTTTAAAAGCAGCTGTACTCCATGTGATCTGGACCTCTTGTAAGAGCTGCGTGCCAGTGAAACTGTTGATTTTGTCTAACTTTGTGCACCTAAAATAAGACTTTCTCAACACAAAGACACAAGCAAACAACTTCAGGTTTCAAAACAAAGCATAAAAATTGCTGGTTCTCACACAGAGCATCTGTAGTTGTTTTTTGGTTTAAGGACTGGAGTGGGGAGCAAATATAGATCTAGGTGCTGTAGATATCTTGTAGTAAAATACCTAGATTATGTGACTCAAGCCAGTTAACTGTTGCTGAACTGTCCCTTTGCATAATAAATACTCAGCATATGAATGAAATAATGAGAAGCTGCTGGTTAGCTTGCTGTTCCACCGGTGATGGTGGAAGAGCCTAGGGGAGAACTCTGTGCCTTGACTATTCAGTTATTAACATCCATGGATACAGCAACTAAATGTGCAAAACATGGAGAGGCCAAGCATTTGGGAGGGAAAACGTTTCTTTTAATTCCAGCTGGGATTAAATTAAAGCCTGTGAGCGGTGACCGTGGCAAATTTTGCAGCGTACCATATTAATTTAACCATAAAAGTCCCTGTTCTGTGGGTACATTAGTTAACACTGTTACAAGCTGGTCTCTCTGAAAATGCTGAATGCCCTCCCCTCCCCAGACCTGGTGCTTGCCTCTGTTTTGCCTCTCTTCTGGTCGCCTTTTGAGACAAGGTGAAAGGAGGTTGAGATGACCAAAATGGCAATTGCAAATAGGGCTATAACTTCTGTCTTTGCATTAAGCATTCCCATCTGTTGGACTTCAATAATTCTTTTCTTTCACTTACTTAGTGTTTTTTTCTGAATAGTACATACCACGCACATCCATTCCTGCTCTCAGAGCATTTGTATGCAAATATAAAAACTCTGAAGTGTAGAGTATTTGAGGTGCTTGTGTAAAGCAGTATTTGATTGTGTACGTGATTGCAAAGTAAAGGCACTCTCTACTGTGGAACAACTAAACGTGTCATTTAGGGCAAAATGTCAACGTTGTAGAAAATACATGTGGAAATGTTTTAAGAGTTCATTACATAACTAGGGCATCTGATTATTGTTATTCAAATCGCTTCTCATTATAAAAGCCAAAAACATGTAGAGGAGTTGTCCTTGTATGTTAGTGTCATCCTAGCTGTTCCACAGTGCAGTGTAAATCTCAAAGCAACTCTGATGCAGCAGTAGGGTGGTTCCCTCTTACAGCAAAGTTACAATTTCAGTTAGTTTTACTATGCTTTTCATCATATATTTAATGACATGGGCATAGGAAATGTCATCCATTTTTTTTTCCCCTTCGAATAAAGAAGTTCAGCTTTGATTTGTAACATAATCACAGAGTTGCTTAAATCTCTTAAGATTACTCACCACTGCTAAAAGTAGCTTTTGCCTGAGGTTTTGGAAAACCTCAGGTGCTCTGATGAAATGAAACTGGTGGCCAGCTAAAAGAGCAGTATCAAGCAGTGGCTACAGCTGTCCCAGGTTGATGTAAACTGGCACTGATGATGTGGGAGTGTATTCTCACAATAGCTGCAGTGTTAGTGGGGTCCCTTGGTGTGGAGTGAATTACATGTGGCAGTACCGACTGGCAAAGATTGTTTTCCTCCCTGGGGTTCTCTCTAGGGTTTTGAAGGACATGGAGGTGATATGAGAAGCAGAAAACCAGGACTCTTCTCAGTCGTGCTGGTTCTCTGTTTTCTACACCACTGATGATTGTGATGTGTTGATCAAAACTTTAAAGTGCTATGTGTGCAAAAAAAAATCCTTAGGTATTATGTCTAGATAATTGTCAAGTATATTCTAAGCCTTGCAGAATAACTCAGCAGGAGAGCAGTGAGGTGCAAAATGACATGTCTGTTGCTTTAATTCAAAGTACTTGGTCATTAGGGCTGCAAAGTTACAAATATTCATATAGTAATATTGTTTTTTTCCTGGTGCTTTCAGTTGCATTCAGTAACTCCTTGGAGAGGAAAATAGAAAATCTTGTCCCCTTTAATTATGCTTAGTTTGTTTTTAAGAGCATCCTTACTTTCAGAAAAATTCTGGTGAGTTTAAGCTAGATGTAATATGAAATGACTGTCTTGGTGGCAGATTCACCATCTGCTGATAGGCAACACTGTTAATTGTACTAGCGTGATTGTTGGTTTGACAGCTCTCTAAACTGAAATGGTGAAATGATACGGGTTGCAAATATACAGAAAACCTCTTTTGTTTTTATGCCTTATTTTGTTTCCTGTAAAAATGACATAATTCATAGTTCCAGTTTAAAGAACAGCTAAAGAAAGTAGTGTTAGTGCCTTGAAGAAGAAGCAACCTGTGTCCCAGGGTGGAGGAGAAATGAGTATTGGAGGGAAGATCTGAGGCTTAAGTTGTGTTGCTGATGAAAAATTACTTGCATAACCTCAGATGAAACCCTGCCCAGAGAGCCAGTCAGTATGTGCACACATACGACCTTTGCGAGGAAATTGGGATCAACTGTAAGAGAATGTAGTAGAGCTGCTCTGTGGTGGTGTCAGTTTTCTGCTTGCTAGCTAAATGCAATGGTGCAGTGAATTTGAAATGGTAGAACCTTAAAAAGATGTCTTTTATATGCAGACGTCAAGCATCAACCAATTTTGTTGAAGATTGTGTTTTTAATGGGAGTACCAAATCTTTTATGCTTTGGTTGCTTTTTACTACCTGTAGTTCCTGCTTTTCATCATTGTTTTTTTTTTCTCTCCATTTAATGCAAGTGGCTTGCTGCAGAACTACATAATCCTTTTTTTCCTCTCAAATAAATTACTGTATATTAGTATAATTATACAACGAGCTTTATTTTTTTCCTTGCTTCATTGCAGTAGATCAGCAGTTCTCTATGCCATGTAAATCTCTGCACTTCAGCATTGTTTTGCAACCTGCTTTAAACTTTTCTCAAATCCAACCTGCATTTTTACTGTATACCTTAGAAATAGAGTTAAGTCATTGACCTGCAAAGTAAGAAGTGTGGTTTGGGTTATTTTGACCTGAAATTTCTGTGGTATTTATTTTAGGACTGCATTACTGCTTGATTTTTCACTTTGTTTTGCTAGCACAGTGACTAGTTCATGTATACTGCACAGGATGGGACAGAAAGGTTCTACTTTTAGAAGATTATTCTTAGCAACATTGCAGCAAAGAGAGAATTGGTGTTTTGAATTTGCTGCAGTGTAGCCACGATCATGAATTAGGTGCATGAACATTGCTATGTAGCTGGTGTGCTGCCCTTTCACTTTCAGATGGTCTTTGCATGGGACAGTGACACCCAAACCTACTGGTGGAAAAATACCATCTTTGTGTTCTGCCTGCACTTTGAGGCTGGAGTGGTTAATGTTCATCTGTGCCCACTTGTGAGTCACTCCCTTACAGTGTTTCCTTGATTAGCTTCAAACACTGCATTCCTGCCCTGTTCTTAGGCATAAGCTCTTCCTGCAAGGACTTTAAATATGACCCTATGCTCCTGAAGCAGCAGATGGAAAACTTTTTGTTGCGGACTTTCTTTTGTTGCTAGCTGATCCGTGAATTTGAGTTTCTCTTCAGGTAGGGTTAGGTGTACTCCTGTCACCCTCATGCTTTCAGCAGACCTCAAGGAAAGAAGCAGCACTGCTGGGAACACTGATGTGGTGGGACTTGTTTATCATATACAAGAGCAGCAGAAATACCTTCATGTGAAAAGGCTTTTATAGGGAATGGGTTGTTCTTATCAGCTGAAGTGAGATTTTATCTTAATATTTTCTTCCAGAAGTTGTAGTTTTGAGTCTGCTAGAAGTTGCTTTATTGTGGGAGATGTACTGGCACTGATGCTATTGAAAGGCTATTTTACATGACAGCATAATAGTAAATTTAGGTGAATGCTTTTAAAACCTTTCACAAGAACTGAGATTCAACACTATAATTTTTTTCTTGGGTTGTGTTTCAAAGAAATTGTTTTCTACCTTCTTTGAATAATCTGTAGGGAAGCAAAGCAATTTAAAGATCAGCAAACAGGAGCTCCTCAAAATAAATTTCTAGCAGCCAGTGAAATTTTTTTTCTAACAATGGAGTTACTGCTAAATCTAAGTATTGTTCCCTGGTATTCGATTACTTGAGCTGATTTTGTTCATATACTAGAAGTATTGCTGTGCTCCAGTCCTATGCTTATTGATCAAGTTTGAGTGTATGTGTCAGCACTGAAGATGGAGCTTTTATTGCAGAAGTCATTCAGTATCCATTTCCTCATTGTCTTGAGTGGAGCTGCCCCAAGCTGGTAGTCCCCAGACTGATCTGCAGCTGCTTTGTGGTATTGTGTCAACACTGTGGCTGGGGAGAGGCAGCAGCAGCAGGCAGAGGAATGGGCTTTTCTGAACTCCCTTCCTCACAAAACAGTTTCTGTTCCAGAGGCTTTGCTTTGTGGGAATTCAGTGTCACTGTAACTGAGAATGAAGCCTACATGGTATGTGTTCTGAAAAACTGAAGTTCAGCAAGTTTATGATGTTCATTCATTAGTTTAAAAACATTTTCAAATGAAGTAAAGGGTCTCATGGGGCCAAGTGTCCCAGTGCTGAGCGCAGGCTGATTCAGCTGAGCTCACATCTGGGGGTTGCCATGAGGGGACACATGGAGTTAGGGAAGGGCAGAAGAGCTACTGTGTAGGTTTATTTGCCACCCAGCTCTGTATGTGACACAACAGGACTTGCTGGACTGTGCAGAAAGTGTGAGGTGAGCACTGTGTGAGTTTATACCATGTGGTGCCAGTAACAGAAACTACAGTGTTTTGAGTTGGTCAGGTTTGGGTGGAAAGCACTACAGGTAGCTTGAGGGGGCCTTGCTCACCCACCTGCAGCAGGCTCAGCATCCAGACAGTTCTCGCTCCATCCTTGGGTTATGCCCTTGTAATTTCCTTCTGTTCCTGCAGAACAAAAATGGGCTGAGTGCTGTTGCCACACGCACTGTGTCTTTCCTTCTCGGTTGAGTAGAATGCTACTTTTTAAAAATACTTAATCACATATGTGGCTACACAAAATAAGTGGTGTGTTCTCAGACCTGAAACTGGTGGCTTATGATGGTCATGTTCAACAGTACTGGTTAACACGTGTGGATCTGTATGATACCTTTCGTAAGTCTTACCTAAAGGGTCCAGTGTTTGTCTGTTGTTTCATCTCATTTATAAAATTTTGCATTGCATTGTGCATCTTTTGTTTAAAGTCTTGTAGCCAATTTCTCTGCAAAGCTTACATTTGAAGGACTTATTATCAGTTCTAAAATGTTAATGGTTCAAGTCTAGTGCCAAATCAACAGTTTATTCAATTTTTAATAGATTATTTTATATCTGGCAGTTTTTTAATTGCCAGTCATCACTTTAAAAAAGTGATCATTCTGCAATTTTTGAAAGAATGAAATCTGATTACTTCAGTTGTCCAATTTCTCTCAGGTTATTGCTCCTTCTGAAAGCACTTGGAAAGAGGGACAGTCCACTTCAGTTAATTGTGCTGTAACTGTCATAGTGGCTATGAGAAATTGTATTAACTCTTCTGTACTTATGGGAGAAAAAGGAAATATAAACATAGACTTGATGTGAAGATCTGGCTTTATTTGATAAAATATATTTTGGTTTGAACTTTCATTTGTTTTAAGCAGCACTGTTAGCTTGATATTTTGATGCATAGTCTGTTTCTGAGGGCTCTTGAGTTGAAAACTACATGGAGGTGTAGGTAAAGGAGTCGGTTTCATGTTTTACATTGCCTGAGATCCTGCATCGGGAGAGTTCAGCTGGCTCTTCCATGTAGTCCCTCTGTTCAACCAGTGTTCAAATTGCGTTTTGTCTTGTTTTGCTTGTTTGTCTTGTTTTGTTATTTTTTGATTTTCTTTGTTATTGTTTGTTATGCTGATATCCCAAAATAGCAAGGCATATGTAAACAGCCATCATAATTTTTTTTTGAGGGAGAGGAGGAATATATTGAATTGTGTGAAATCTTGGTCCCGTACCAGTGGGCTGTGACAATTCTTTTACCACTGCTCTTCCAACTTTTGCTAACCCGTTGGCAAGAATACAGAGGAAGTTAGGACCTAAATGTGTTACCCCCTCCTCCTTCCTCTGTAACAATTCTGAAACCCTTTGGCCCACATCTGCAATATTTATTGGAGGGAAAATGAATATATGCCTTTGACCTTATCCAAACATCTTATCCAAAGGGATGGAGTAGGAACCTTCTGCAGAGGATCCTGTTTTATAGACAGGAACTCTTTGAGCAGGTAAAGTTCTGAGTTGTCCTTTCCAGAACTTGAAAAAGAGGGAGAATAGGGGAAAAAAAAAGCTAGGAATAACTGAAGCGTCCCTTATTATTCAGATCCTAACTCTGTTGCCAAAGGAAAGCTGCAGCAAAGCAAGAATTAACGATGAGTTAGCTCAAGGTCTGCACCCTTGAGTTACTAGTTGAACATGGGAGGAAGTGGCCTGGCTTTCAAAAGAAACTGCTGGCAGAGCCCTGCTTGGTATTTGGCTCTGACATATTCACAATGATATGAATAGATTTCTTATGTTGCAGCATGTAAGCAGGATGAGAATGTGAGTCTACTGCAGCAGTTGGTGAAAACAACATACGTGTAGTTTGATGAAGACTTAAGGACAGATGGTGTCCCATAGAATAATTATATAACAGCCAAAATTCCCTTAACAAATCTTTTTATAATATGTGTGATAATTCCTCATAAGTTGCCAATCACTTCAATATTTTTCTGTTACTTAAATAGTACAGGGATCTAGTTTAGCCCCACTTAAACTGTGGGGTGAATTTGTTCTTTAGTCTAGGTTTTTTTCTTTTCATTTGCCTTGTCATTTCTAGTCTTCCCTTGTTTTTGACAAAAGGACCAAGTGATGTGTGCTTCTGTCCAATCAAGTGAGATAAAGCTGAAAATGTCACTCTCTCTTACATCTGCCTCTTTAAGGACTATTTTCTTTGCCTTCATGGACTCCCCATGTTTTACTCCTCCCAGTCTCTGTCCAAAGGCATTAACGTTCCCCTAAGAAATTGGCTACTGCATGTTGCCCTGCAGTTTGCCTGAGAGGAATGGAGTATAGAATTAAGATCTGTTTTCTGGGAACTGCTAGCTTTTGTCCAAGATTTTACACCCATTTCTTCAGCTGTTGTCTTGGCTGTTTCTTGCATGACTTCTGAGTGGACTGGGAGTTTGCAGATTGCTGGAAGAGGGCTTTTAAAACTGGGAATGATTGGACAACTACTTCTGAGGCATCAGTATAGCCGCTTCTGAAGCACCAGTGGCCCTGATTGATCTGACATCAAGATGAACTGCCTGCTAGCAAAGGACAGTTGTCTTTTGTTGAGAATTTTAAGGAGTGTGTTTAACAAACAATGTCCTTTCTTTCCTCTCTTAAGTCTAAGCCCTTTAGTATCCAGTAGCTCATAATCCATTTGCTTTCTGTATCCAGAGGTAGTTTGCCAACTCCATACAAGCCACAGGTTGCTCCTTGACTGGCATCATTTTAGGGGGAAGGGACAGGAAAAGGTTGGGTTTTTTTCTAGCTTGTTGCCTATATAATATCTGTGCTGATTTATCCTTTTTCTGTGGAAGGTAATATACAGGGCAGGGATTCAGATATATGTGATGTTAAATAGACTGGCCAAGATCAAGGACATGTTAAATTTGAGAGAGACAGAATTCTGCTAAAACAGCATTTCAAGTAATGGTTACTGAAAGTAGAAGGAAATACTGAGCACTGGCCAGTTTGTCTGCAAAGTGTACTTCTTACTTAAAGGCCTCTGTCTGAAGCTGTGTCCCTGCTTTCCCCAAAGGAACATTGATAGCTTCCTTGCTAGCCATGGATCTATACCAATCAAAACAGATGAGGGTTTGAAGAAGTAATTATAGGAAGTACAGTAGCAAAAGTTCTTCAATAAATGCCACAGTTTCTCATCTGGAGAAGTACTAATATTGATTTCCTTTGGGACACCACCCTTACTCTCAGTGGTAGAGATGAGTCTGGTCCTTGACAATTCTACTTGAGTAAGTGTGTTGGCTTCATGCCAACTGTCCGAGCCCACAGGGAAAACCTCCCCCTCCCTTATTCCCCCAAGGCAAAAGAAAAAAAAACTACAGAGAGCCCGAAACCAACAGAATTATATCTATATATATATATTAGGGACCCCAAACAACACCCTCCCCCGGAGGGAAAAGGGAAAAGGGGAAAACAGATATACACTATCAAAACCCGGGAGCAAACAATAAAGAACTGGTAAAAGAAAAGCTTACTACTTTCCTTAAGATAGCAGAATTGCGCCAAACAACCGCCGGCACCCGCTGCACCCAAGGCCTACAAGGCCTCACTAGGCCTCACTCCTCCACACGAGTAGGACCTACAGCAGAGAACCTGCGCGTTCAGACCAGTGGAAGAGAGCGAGAGCTTCCTCTCCCTTCTTATTTATACCCTTGCTTATGTAAAAATCATATGGAATACTGGGAACATGGCCTTGGTTCCTTGGTTACAACCTGGTTGCCAAGGAAGGCCTAGTTACAAGAAAGTTCCTCATTGCAAGAGCAGCTCAGGACTGCAAAGCAGCAGGAGCTGCTTGTGTTAGCCAGGTCATTACTCTGAAAATGAGTGTTTCTTTTGTGACCCTATACACAGCATAACTTACTTCCATGCTGTTTTATGAGACATCAGCCCTAAACAGATTCTGTCCAGCAGTCAGTTGGAAGCTGATCAAAGGCTTCTGCTTGCTGGGGCTGTATCTGTCTAGGCAAGGATCCTGGAAACTGGGCATTCACCTGCAAAAGCACAGATGGGGAAAATATTCTGGAGTTTAGGGGTGTGCAAAAAAAAGGATCTTTGACAACCTTTGTAAATTACCAAATTAAACCATTTCAATAATAATTATGGAAAATCTCCGTTTCTAAGTTCAACCAACTTCCTCACAGTCTATTAATAAAGAAATGTGAAATTGTTAAAACTTTAACAAGAAAGTGTCTATTTTTTACTTCTCATTTCTTTTTTTTGGGGAAAGCTTTCCCCTAAATTCCTCGTTCCAATATAGAATTGTTTGGTTGGCTGATAATATGGTTAATTTCATCACTCTGTCTGCAGAAGAGATTCAGATCAGATTCAGCCCCTGGCTCAGACAAATTGAGAAATTAAACAGATGTCTCTAGCATCCTAAACAAGTTTCTGAGCAACTAGACTCCTGATTATTCTGTGATAATTTTCATGGTTATCCATCAAAGAGATGTGTTGATTTCTTGATCTGGATGTTGCTAGGACCCTTAAATGTCTTATTTTCCAGCTCTAGTGTGATTTTTGCTTTAAAACTTTAAGATCTTTCACATTGTCTGTTTGAATTTTTAGATCATTCCTAAGCAGTCCTTCTCTTGTGGTGCAGGAGAATCAGCAAGGTCAGCTGCTTGTGGAAGAGCAGGGTGCTGTCTTTGCTCACCTGGGTAAGGCAGCATACCTGTTTTTAATGCAGTTGACTAGTGGATTACCCTTGAAGCCCTCTGAATGCTAGTTGCCATGAAGTTCCTTCTTGCTCCTGGCCATGAAATTGCAGTTTCTCATGATGGGTCTCAGCTTCTCTGTTCATCAGCCCCCTGACTTTGCTTGCTTACAGTGCTCAGTGTGGTTTGTTGTCTTGCTTGTTTTTATTTGCATCTACTAAAAGCAATATGACTGATAGTGTCTCTCTAATATACTCAAGGATTATAGACTGAATTCTGTGGAAAGGCAGTGAGATTTCAGTCTCAGACCTAAATTATTTTATATGTCCTTTTTTTTTAGCATTTTTTCCCTCCTGAGTTTATTGTCAGGACTGATTTTGTTTTGTGTTTTTTTTTTTTTTAAAAAAAAACCAAACTGAACATTTGTCCTGTGATATTCCAAGATGATCGAAATCAGTATTTCTAAATCAGTGATATAGCTGCCTGCATTCCCTTTATTGTGGAGAGCTGCTCCTTTTTTCCATGTCCTACTTCACCTCAGCCTGTTAAGAGGACTCCACTGTTCTCAGTCTTTTTCTTCTTTTATATGGAGACCAGGTTGATGCTTGGACAAATGAGCACACAAATCTTGCACATCAAAAGTTCATAGTGTTTTTTGTGTGTGTGTGTGTGTGTGTCTTAGTGTCACATATGGTAATATGTATTATTTGCTCTGGGAGACCTGTGGCTGGGAGTAGGACAACTCTGATCAGCAGAAATCTTTCTTCTGAGTCCTGCAAGACCTGGGAGTGCAATAGGATTACTAGGGATCCAGGAATCTTTTCCGAGAACTTGCAGACATGAGCCATTTATTGTTACAGCTTTTGTGTCATGACTTTTTCGAACACTAAATGGAAATTGCACATCTTCCCTTGTTGCTTAACGTTACACATACTAATTACATGCTTATTAAATAATTAATTATTGTGCATGTCCTATAAATAGCTTTGAGATGCCGAGACAGGCATTACCTATGCTGACAATTGTTTGCCCTCCTTAAGATGGGCTGTAGGAGTTCAAGAGAAGGTTGACCTCAGACATAACAGGATTGCTTTCTTATCTGTTAATAAAAGCATCAGCTCTCCAGTAAGATAAAGTAAAATACAGGCACAGTAAGGTGATTTCTAACATTGCTAATGCAAGCCTTGAAAAATATCAAGGCTCCAAGATATGAGACTTGATTTTTAGTAATAATTTAAGCTGATATAGTGGGAATTTTTGACTACTGATTTTTATATTTTTATTTGCCTGTGAAAAGTAGTGAGCCAAGCAAAACGTAGAATCTCAAGTAACAAATAACAAATTAACTAAAGCTAACAGTAACGAGTAGTTAGAGTTTCGTGGAAAAACTTAATTACTAAGAAGTCGATAAAACACCTGGAAGAGTTGATGCCTCTCTATTTTGGGGATTTTAATTTTCTAGTACTGAGATTAAGAAAAGCTCTAAGCCTATGTAGTATTGCTCCTTGATAATCAAAGGAGTTGCACAGTGGTGACCTGAAGGAGTAGAACACCAGTGTCTTTCTCAATAGGTAGGAAACCCCACTGATGTTCCTGCTGAGCAGGTGGATATATATTGTTTTTTTGAGTGAGGAACAGGAGTAAAAGTGTAAACTTTATTCTCTTTTGTTAGAAAACAGAAACAGAAGTTTCTGTTTTGTTTTCTGGAATAGTCTGAGAGGATGTAATTCCCCTTCCTCTTAAAAGGTTCTTGATCATTAAATCCTGCCTGGAAAGGTTCTGTTATTGTCCTTTATTTGGAGACTGTTGCAAATTCTCATTGATTAATGTTGAAATAACTAGAAAAAAATGTTGAAATGTGCTAGAATAATGCATGTATAGAGAAATGTATTTATATATACATACATGTACACACAGAGTTTTTTAATTGCTTTATATCACTGAAATTGCTTAACACTTCGTGCATTTTTTTTTTAACTTGATTTGCTTTGTCCTTCAACCAGGCTATGTTATGGTTTTTTTTCTTTATAAATTATTTTTTGCATTCCGATGAGGGAAAGATCCCATCGTTCTGTTATAAATGTAACTGTAGCAGACGTCTGCCATGTTTGCAAGTTCTTTTATTACTTTCTGATAGTTTAAATGTCATTTTTTGTAATGTAACTTTCCTAATTGTGATGCTTTTAACCCCACGTGGCAACAAAGCCCCACATAGCCGCTCACTCAGTCCCCCGACACGAGGATGGGGAAGAGAATAGGAAGAGTAAAAGTGAGAAAACTCAGGGGTTGAGATAAGGGCAGTTCAATAGGTAAAGCAAAAGCCACAAGCAAAGCAAAACGAGATTCATTCCCCACTTCCCTTGGGGGGGCAGGTGTTCAGCCGTCCCAGGAAAGTAGGGCTCAGTCACATCTAACAGGTACTTGGGAAGGCAGACACCATTGCTCTGAATGTCATCCACTTCCTCCTTCTTCCCCTCTCTTTACATACTGAACATGGTGCCATTTGGTGTGGGATATCCCTTGGGTCAGTTGGGGTCAGCTGTCCCAGCTGTGGCCCCTCCCAACTCCTTATGTACCCTCAGCCTCTTTGCTGGTGGGATGAGATGAGAAGTAGAAAAAGCTTTGACTGTGCAAGCTCTGCTCAGCAGTAACAAAAACATCCCTGTGTTATCAACACTCTTTCCAGCACAAATCCAAAACATGGTCCCTGCTAACTACTGTGAAGACAATTAACTCTATCCCAGCCAAAACCAGCATGCTAATGGAAGTGGGGACTGCATGCCAAAGAAAGGCGTTAGGGGATAAAGCAGTGAAATGTTGCAAATAAAGTTTATAGCTAATATTTGTGTTTCTTATGTAATCCTTAAAATTGAGAGTATATTCTGTTCATTCTTTTGTGGGGAATGGCTAAAGAGAGTTAGAGTTTTTGATGTTGACATTATGGTGGTGAAATGACAGTTCCCAGCAGTTTGCAATAGAATATTCTTTCTGATTTCTCCAATTGGTGCAGCTTCTTTGCCTCTTTTTAGCAGTAGGAGTCGGGTAATTTTTAAAAAAAAAATCTCTGGTACTGCAAGGCAAACTGCTTTAATATTTCATCTATTCTAAACCCTTGTATTGTATGGAAGGTACAAAGTTCGTGGGAATAAACTTATAAGGAGCAGTTAGTTGGTATGTGATTTACACACCATGAAAATCTGTTTAACTATTTTAGGCCTTTAGTGCCCATGATTCTTAAGTGGGTCTGTCAAAGTTGGAGGACAGAGGCAGTTACATCCTGAGGAAGATGGTGGTTTGGAGGAGTGAACTAGCTCCCTTTCCAGCCTGGGGATAAAAGGAGGATTGTCAGATTTCCCAAAAGTGATCATTTGCAGCATGATATTAAGTCTTTTATAGTGAGGAAATAAAAAATATGCAACCTTAAACAATAACACTGAGAGTGTTGAGATGTAAAGGTTTCTTATCTTTAGTGTGTCCTGCTAAGTCTGGGAGTCTCACATTAGTCTCTCCATTTACAATTTTTTGTTTCACTCACAAAACCTTTCAATGCATTCAACTTGTTCTTGCTACAAGAAAAAAAAGCTTTCAAAAACAAAGAATGTGTATTCATTGAAGATGTGCGTGAGACAAAGCAAAATAATTACCATGGCAGCTTGTAAGTTGGTCTGTACTAGCTTCAGTTATAACTTTTACAAGTTTTTCTTTCTTGAAGTACTTGCCTTTCTTGAATTTTTAACCCCACCTTGTAACTTGTCACTTGAATTTCAGAAAGCTGATTTGGTTTTGAAGCCAAATCAGCTTCCTTATTGATACTTGGTGACAGCTGCTAATAGTTTGATTTGAGTGAGGTCTTTAAGGAACAAATCATTCCAGTTTGTAGGAGTGCTAAGAATGTCAGAAGAAGGGATGTTTAGCTAAGCAAGAAGTTTTAATGAACTCAAATGTATAAAGAGAACGTAGAAGAAATACAAGAAAGGACAGGCAAGGCAGTGGTGCCTGCAAGCCATCCTGTGGGCCCTAGATTCTACCAAGAAGGCCAAAGCCTAGTTGCATTTCAGACTAGCTTGGGACATAAAAAATTGCCAAGAAGTATACCAGTAGAAAAAAAAAAAAGTTCTTTGAAAACACAGGTCTGTTATTGAATAGGGAGGCAACTTAATAATGGATCATACAGGGAAGCCTGAAGCGTTCAGTGTTTTTGGCCTCAGGAAAGCAATAGGACAGAGACCTCCCAGAGAAGCTGAAGTGTTCTACTGTCGTGCTATTGGAAAGCTTTATTTGATGTCTCATCTGAATCCTCTTTGATTAAATAACAGCCTATTGTTGTTTCTGTTTGAATGCAGAGTACAGATTGTTCTTTTTTTCTTATGCATTAGGTAAAGGCTATTACCAGTTTGCTGTCCTTTATGTTGTAAATAAAGATCGTAAACTTGTTCTTCTTCTGAGGCCAACAGTCATTTCTTTGCTTTCTCAGATACTGTAAGCTGCCCACATCTTTCTAAAAGTTAGGTGCCTAAAACTAGATGTAACACCCAGCTAAGCTTTACAGGGACTAAGTAGAACGTAAGGATTACTGTCTATATTTTTCAGGATATATTGCTTCATTTTTAAGCTCCTATATGAAGCTTGTGGGGTTTGCATAGTAGCTTTTTATTGTTGACTCAACTTAAAATTTACCTTGGGTCTTTAAAACACTTACTTTTAATCTTTAATTTTTTTTTAATTATACCATCTCAGTAAGGAAGCAGTGTGTAACTCTGGATTTGCCAGAGAGGCACACAGTTATTGTAGCTGAAATTGCAGGGGTGCCTTGGTGTTGCTGTCTTGGAGTGAGGAAAAGGATGGGAAGTGGGGGATCCTCCTGAGAAATCTATGTGCCATATGTGTGCATATGTGTGTATATATATATGTATAAATGACTGAGACCTTCGAGTCTGGGCAGAATTTACTTGCACTGAGAGTCTTAACAAGCATCAGCCATTTGAATAATCCTGCATTAGATCCTTTTCTGTGAGGAACTGCCACGTACTGTTCTCTGCACTGCACTTCTGCACTTGACTGTGTCAGCTTTTGAGTAGCTCCTTGTATGTTGTGCCTGATGAATGGATGACTTCATTCTGTTTCAATCTCTGTACTCTGTTAAAATAAACTTGAGATCTCATTCTGACTTCTGTAGGAAAACCTATTAAATGTGCTGTCTTCTTTTATCCAGTTGTTAAGAAAAAAATTGAATGACACTAGACTTAGGACAGGCACCTGGAAATAACTTGTCATGTCCTTCCATTTTGGCAGGGGGGTGTTGGTAATTACTCAATTACTTAGCTTATTCTCATCATTCTCACTGTCATCCTAGGAGGTTCACTAAGATTACTTACCCAAACTTGATCATAAGAGCCTCTTAATTCAAATTCCTTCAAAATGCCCAAGACTAGTTAGTCTTGCTGGAGGTAATGGAGATCAGGACAGGCACAAGATGTGGGTAGATACTGCTGTAAAAATGAGGTTTTCACTTTGTCTGTTGACATTAATCAAAATAATTTCAGCTGTACAGTGCACAGCTTCAGTGTCAGTGTCCTCAGGGAAACCGTTTTGATCTAAATGCAGTGGGTGTCATTGAGAGCACTTAAAGTGCACAGGGGAAGTGCGCTCTTGTGACATGAAATAATAATAGTCCTTTCAATATAGAATCTCAGAATGGTTTGGGTTGGAAGGGACCTTAAAGATCATCTAGTTCCAACTCCCGTGCCATGAGCAGGGGCACCATCTGTCAGGTTTTATTTTATGAAGAATACAAAGACAGTTGGGGGTTTTTTTTGTAGGTTATGTTTGTCCTCCTCTGAATGGAGGAAAAGAAGCTTTTATTCATTATTTGATTTGCTTCAGAGCCGTTATTGGTTTTGGAAATTTGATAAATATCTGAGTTAATGGTTACTCTGTTGATTTTGCAAGTGGAGCCAGGCTTGGCAGAGGTTTGCCCTGGTACGTGGCAAACATGATAAAGCTTGTCATCAGGAGCCTGTGTTTTGATTCTGTAAGCTGAAGAACAGTAACAGCAACTAAAGATCCTTTTTCCACTCATTCCCGAAATGTCTTAAAGGATGCTCTCATGAGACCCCCACCTGCAACACTGTTTTTAGCTCTCAGGTCCTTGGCACAGGAAGGACACGGACCTGTTGGAGTGAGTCCAGAGGAGGCCATGATGATGATCAGAGGAATGGAACACCTCCTGTGCAGACAGGTTGAGAGCTGGGGCTGTTCTGCCTGGAGAAGAGGAGGCTCTGGGGGAACATTATAGCACCTTCCAGTACCTAAAGGGGACCTATTTGAAAGCTGGGGACAAATGTTTTAGGAGATCCTGTTGCAATAGGACAAAGATTAACAGATTCAAACCGAAGGAGGATTGATTTAGGTTAGACATAAGGAAGAACTTCTTTGCAATGAGTGTAGTAAAACACTGGAACTGGTTTTGTGGTTTAAGGAGATGCTACCTTCTGAAGCTTTCAAGCTTTAAAAAATTTAGAGTTGTTTCATGTCTTTAATATGCTATTGTGGTTTAACCTTAGCTGGCAACTAAGCGCCACACAGCCGCTCACTTGCTTCAACTACTCTACCAATTTTGATGTCAAATTTACTTTGTCCTGTCATTACTGACGGTCTGTGGGAAGTACTAAAAGTATCTGAATGAGCGGAGTCAACATTTTAGATGGAAATGTGAATCTTTTAGAAATCCTTCTATTTGTAAGTGTAACTCTTTTTCTTATTAAATAAAACAAAAACCTATCCAAAGGAAAAAAACCCCAAACAATCTAGCCTGCAACATAAAGAGACCATGAACATTCTAATTGGAAATTGTCCTTTAAACACCACTTGCACTGCACAGTAAATATTCAGTTGAAATTACATGAAATAGTAGTAGTTGCTTGAAACTGGTAATTCATATGGAAAAATCTAGATCTGTTTTGCTGTCTTCATTGCTAATAACATTGTCAGAGAACATTAAAGAATGAACATTTTGTCACTGAGCAGTAAATTTATAAGAAGTCATATTGCAGTGAATAGGGTGGTCATTAAGTGTTTTTTATTTTTTGTTTCTCTGGAGGAGCTGGTTAAAGCTGGATACTGCCTAAAAGCACATTGGAACAAGCTTCTGTTCTTGTTTCTTGGGTTTTCTCTTTGTTTTTAAAATAATCTAATGCAACTAATGCAATCTGTATGGGATCTAAATGAAAGGGAAGAAATCTGCTTCAAGTAGATTTCAAGCAAAACAAGGATTTTGCTCCAAGCCTCATTCATAGGGGAATTTCTCTTCTGAGAACTGGGTGGACATGCAAAACAGATGAGGAAATCTGGAACAGACAAGATAGCGAGTAGCTAGTACTGCCACAGATATAAATGTTAACGCACTTTTGGGGTTTCCTTTTTTCACATTGTTGTTATTATTTCTTCATTGGCTTGTCTGGATTCCATCTGTGGTCTTGGTCCCTACCAGCTTGGAGTTCCCTGAATTATATTTGTGATCTCTGAGAGTGGCAAAAAATATTACAAGGGGCAGTTTTCAATCTAGTCTGCACTTCAGATTACTCTGGCAGGGACAAGGACCTGCAGCTTGCAGCAAACAAGCTTAGTGCCCTTGCTCTCTTAGGATTCTCTATGGCATTATTAGACTTAATTGTGTTGATCCCAAATGCACTTTAATTAGGACAGGCAAGGAGAAAATGAACTAGACAGCACAAATCAGATGAATCCCCTCTATCCTGCTTTTTATGTTCTTTGCTTTATTTTTCTCCCTCATTTGATGCTCAGGCTTTTATTGGGGAAAAAAAAAGAAGTGTCTGGCTTTGTCAGACAAGGTAATTGCATCTTTTAAAGTATAGCTGTCTGCTGTGACTAAAAGGTACCAAAACAGCCTTTAATGTCCTGATGCTGATGAAAGTTTGTCAGGTGTGAATGGTTGATAAGGCTGCTGTTGGGTTTATTTTCTGGTGACATTTAAGACAGGCCACTAGAAAAGATGGGTCTCTGCATTTCTCTTGTGTCTCCTCTGGGTTTTTCCTAGATACTTTTATCATACGACAATAGTGCTACTCCTTTACACCTGCATTTATCTCCCTATTCCCTCCCTTCCTTTCCTTTTAGACTTCTTAAAATCCATCAAACAGTGGATTTGTAACCCACTATAATAGTGTATGGCCAAAGCCAATGAGTGTTCAATTGAGCATTGCTAAAATGAAACCTTTGCTAAATGCTTTTTCACATGCTGTGTTCTTTCTTGTACGTTCAGTATGTTTGAGTGGAAGCGAACCAGCAATAATCTGTCATGAACCCCCAAATCCAGTCTCGTTTAAATGAACAATAAGAAACCAGTGGTTCATCAACACTTTATCCTTCCTGAGCCTGAGAAACTACTGGGGGTTTTGCCTGTACAATAGGGATAGTATTGTACTCAGCTGTCAGCTTTGAGAGAGGTCTTGTCCTGAAGAATTCAGTCTATTTAGACAAGACAATGGATGATAGGGAAAACTGAGGCACAGGAGGGACGTGACCTGTGCGGGGTCTTGTTGCAGGTCAATGGCAAAATCATGATGGGAACTCATGTGCTGTAGCTGTTGTCGCATTGCTGGTCAGCCAGCACTCGCTGTGGGCTGCCGCTTCCCAGGCACTCCTGTGATAATCAACTTGCAACATGTACTAAAGGTCAAGCTTCTCACTGACTCTGTGGGTGGTGCTGTCATATCTGTTCTTTCAGTTCATCGTCTAATACACAGCTTTGGGTCTCTCAGCTTGTTTCTAAACGTCTTCATAAATCCAAAGACTAATTTGCAATGAGAGAATGTTAATTTGTAGAAGTATCTTACACCAGATTATAATAAGCGGGTCATTAAGCTGTCATGGTCTGTTGTGTCTGGGACTTGAGAGACCTTTAATCAGCAGATTATTGACACTACATGGCAAACAGTCTGGTATGGAAATAAAAGTTCATGACCTTAGGAATTGCTAATAAAAGTTCCTCATTCAGGCTACTGCTGCTAAAAAAGAGGAAAGGTTTATATATATTATTTTTTAGTTGTTTTTATTGTAAGGTCAGCGAGAGGTGAAGAAATCAGTGCCTTGTAGTTCAGGCCCAAGGCTTTTTATCAGCAACTGTAGCATTGCACTGCTGCTAACCTTCAATTTTGCCAATCCTGCAACAGTTTCCGTATGTTGTACTGTAATCCTCTTTTTGGTGATTTTTTTTTTTCCTCCGAGTTGTTTCAAGTTCCTTTGACATAATAAGGATTTAAACAGTGTGCATGTAGTTTTAGGGATTTGTTTGTTTAATGGTAGTAAACTCATACACATTTTTTTATGCGGAGTATAAGCACTGTGCAGAAGTTGCAGTTTAACTGTGTCTGCCTTGGCACGTGCAAAACTGATTAGCTCTCTCTTTGTAGTGTTTTAGGTGGTCTCAAATAAAAACCAGAATCCTTCTCTGTACATCAAGACAAAATGCATTTTGCTTGTCAGCCCTCTCCCAGTAAAAGGTGTGAGAGCATCTAAATTAGAGAAATTTCAAAGCCCTTCCCTAAAAACAGCTCTGGGACCAAGGTAGGTTGTGATATGTAAACCAGAACTGAAAGGAGCTCCTGGATTGTGTGTGAATTGTAGTATTGGTGCAGAATACAAGTACAGATGGCCACAGTTAGTTGAGCTCCCCCAGAATTTCCACTGCAATCTCTTGTCCTCATGCAGTTGCCATTTTCTGTGTTTCATACCACAGTGAAAATGAAAACTAATGTTTGGAAACAACAGTTCTCAGGAAGAAGGTACAACCTTAGTCCTGGGTGTCTGTAATTGACAATAAAAAGTGAAGAAACCCAACAGAACTGACCATGTGCCTTTGTGCTAAATAAATTGTCTTACTTAGGATTTACAGAAGAAATTAATAATAGCTGAAATTTTATTTTTCTCATATTGTTTAGACTTGTTGCCAGTGCTACTGCCTGTGCTACTCTTTCTGAAGGGAAATATGTTTACAGTCAATTGGCCTAACCCCAGTTAGCTGAATTTGGTAGACAGACAAAATTTTAGTAATGAAAAGGATTACAAATTAATACAAATAGATAATACTTCTGAATATTGCATAAAGCATTCTAAATGTTAAATGGAACACGGGAATACAAAACAGGCTTATTTTTACTTCTTCATTCAGCTAAATGTAAATCAAGTAGATACTGTACTCCTTGTCTTATAGTGGTTTTGTCTTTCATATCAGTTTTACAGGAACCTTAGCTGAAACTTTGTAAGAAGGTGTTGTAGTTTTAGTTAATGGGAACTTTTGTTCAGTGATGAATATTTCATACCACCACGTAATTTTGGAGCGTGAGGACCACCCCTCTCCGAGCTGGATCAGGGGAAAGACTGTCCCTGGGCATCTTGAGATCCAATGGAAAGGTGGGTCCCTGGTGTGGAGCATCCCAGGAAGTCGGGAGACGGGAGATCAAAGGCGGGCGTAGGCCGGAACTGCTCTCTTGGTATCTGGGTTTTGCCCAGTGAAGGACCGTGGACTCTTGAGTCTTTTGCTGCAGTGCTCAGCCTTCCTCTGCTGTTCGGCTGAGCTCAGACTCGGGAACCACCGTAGCGCTGCTTTTTGAAGCACTTTTGGAACTATTTTTCAATAGCCCAGAGCCACCACCAGCCCGGGAATTCGCCTCTCCGGTGTCACCGCCGTCTCAGCCTCAGCCGTTTCAGTCTCTTGCCCGCACAAAGCGCCACTGACCCGTGGCCTGAGCCCGCTTGGCCCCACCAGGCCCCAGCCCCGCGCCGGGTCAGCCCCAGCCCCGCCACCACACACCCGCGTGGTTTGCTAAGCTGGAACCCACACCAGCAGCGCAGGACTTTTTCAGGCGACTTCTCTTTCCAGGTTTTATTTTAACCTAGGGGGGAGGTAGGTAACTAGGTAATGTTTCTGCTATTGTTGTTATTTTGTTTCTTCGTTTTTAGTAATTTTTTTTTTCTTCATTCAAACTCCTTGTAGTTTTTTACATTCTCTGTACTGTGGGGAAGGAAATAATAAAAGAAGGAAGGTTCATGTCATTAGAGATCTCCTCTTCTGTGAATATACTGTCATTAAACCAAGACAGAAGGCTTGAGTTACTAATTTCAGTGATAGAATAAAGCAATGATCTATAAAGAAATATATATTAAGTATTAGATGTTAGACTGTTCTAACAGGAGAAATACTACACTTGTTAGGTGTTTTTCTGACTTCTAAAGTGTAGTAAGGTTACCATATCTTGGGTTTTGTTTTTTTTTTTAAATTTATCTCCACTGTAATGGCATCAGTCTATTGCTCCTAATCACTCTTTATGGAAAATCTATGGGATTAAAAAGGCACGCTATACAATTTCACTGAAATGTGCTCTATTTTTTGTAATTTGATGTACGGGTGATCAATATTCACTGAGTAATAATTCAGTGAAGAATTCCCATTGCCAATTCAATTAATGCTTCTTGATCCTTCTTATTGTCCAAGTTGCAACCTTCCTTTTGTGGAATGGAACTGAACAACTGATAGGAAAGGTCAGTGGAAATGAGTTTGTCTGTGCTGCAGGACACACAGCTTGTTCAAAGAATAGTCACTGAAAAGTAGATCAGGGATAATTTGTCTTATGTAAAAACTTTGGCTTTGAGCTCATACACATGCTTCTATAGCAAAGTTCTTGCTCTTGTGTAAAGGGGGAGGTGATGGGGACATGAAGCTGTTTCTGTATAAACATTTTTTTGGCAGCTCTTTTTCAGTAGAAAAATACAAGTGGTGACAGCTGTTGGAGTGAAAGAAATTTTGCTTCCATAAGGAATTTTTTTTCTGTGCAAAATCAGTAGTGGTGGCCTTATTCAGAAGTATCAAAAATAGCAGTCTGTCTACAATTTGAATGATAAAAATTTATATAGTTTTGTTAGAAGGCCCAGAATTCCTCAGTGCCTTTTCTTGAAGGCATGAAAGGGATGGATGAGGGCCCAGTGGTTAAACGGTGTCACCCTTGATAACATGTCAGTGTTATGGATTATTCTTTTAATAGTGAGTCAAGGAAGTTTCGAAGGTACACCTTCAGGGTAAAAAATCTAAAGGGAAATTTGTGGTACAAGGATGCATTTAAAAAACCCAAAAGCTTATTATTTCTAAATCATGAGATGGACTGTGCTGCATTGATTGCTTATGCAGACTACTGAAGTGCACCATCTTGGAAACCGAAGTGCATCCAGGATACTGTTTTGGGACTGGCAGATGTCATGCAGCACTTGGGGCAGATAATTGAGCACAGCTTATCTCCTCAGCTTTTACAAACAGCTATTGCATTTTTCAGGTTATTTGTTTTTGTTTGTTCCCAACCCGCTCCCCCCCAATTTTTAATATTGCTTTGCAAGTTAAGGCAGGGTGGTATGTTAACTTTCATTATGAAATGAGGTATCTTGCTAAAGAAAACTTACCTGGATGCTTACCATGCAGCTTACCATACACTGTACGTGCCAAGAATAGCAGTGGTTTTGGTATAATTCTGAGGGGACTTTTTACAAGTGGGCAATTTTCAACATCATTGAACACAGGAATAAAATTCTCAATTTGTAAGATTAGCTGCTGTGCACTTATTAGGAAGGACTCAGAGCTACACACTCTAAAGAATAAAGAGAGGAAGAAAGGGGAAGGAAGAAGAGCCTGAGATCCAGGTAGTATTTTTATTAGTGTCTGATCGTATTTTGTCTTTTAAAGCTAGAGAAATACTCTGATCAGTATGAAAAATATTATTATAATAAATGTATCAAAGTTCTGTTTCTGTGTTTACTAATATCTCTCATTACCCTAGAAGACTGTGTGTCGGGGAGGAGAACTTTTGTACAAAGTTCTAAACGTGTGCTTATGGCCAGTATATAAATACATGTGTTCCTGATGATTTTATCAGCTGTGTTATTGCCTTTCCTGCATATACCGGGAGTAATGGAATGGCTGGATTACTCAGAAAGCCCTCAGTGACGGGATTTGGAAGAGTGAATTAAGTAGAAAGTGTATGTCAGAGCTTAAGCTGAGCTCTTAATTGTATTGCTCCTGTCAAGTGAGATTGACCCACAGAGTAACCGTCCCCTTGCTTTGTGCAAACCTCCAGTGTCTTCAGTCCTGACTTAGGGAAAAGCTACATAGAAATAAAGCAAAGTAGCAAAAAAGGACACTTCTATTGTTTGCTCCAGTGCATAGGACACACTATAGGGCAGTTTAGGGTCTTTGGATTTGCTCCTGCAATTATTGCTGATTCATATGGCAGAAATAGGAAGAGCATCAGGATCTCTGTTTGTGTTACATTGATCAGTGAGGTTGTTGAGAAAAAAATTGGTGTATTTAATAAGCATATATGAGTATCTTATGACTCAAACTGGATGAAATTATTTCATATTTACTGGGAGCCAAGAACTGAGGGAATTCTTCAAATGATGAAAAGAGGGGAGTCTGTATTCATGGTGCATCTTTTTTTCTCCAGGGAATCTGTGATCTGTAAGATGCCTTAATTTTTCAAGGGGGTAACCATTTAAAAAAGGAAACTGTGAGAGAATACAAAAACACAAGTAGCTATTCTCAGATGGAGATATAAACCAGTTTCATTTGTAAAACTGACTGCTTGCAGTTTTAAGTAACAGAAGATGTGGTAAGGCTGGTGGGCATTCTCATGGAAATTTGTCTTTCTAAAATAAAAAACATTTTTAAAGAGGAGATGGAGCAGGTGGCTTCAAATGTAGTAGTACTATTTTTAGCCTTGTTTCTATGATGTGAATTAATGGCAACTGAATTAAGGAAAGCTTACTGCTTTCCCATTATGTTTTTTTTAATCCACTTCTTAGTTTTATCTACACGTATGGTAATAAATTGTTTCTCCTAAGTCAGGTACTGTGGACATCAGCAATAATTATGGGAAGAATTTTCAAAAGCTCCTGGTAGTTCTTGGCTACTGTTAGAGTAAAAAGGGAAATTAAAGGGAATTGTGCCTCAATTAAGTGTGTTTGTGTATCCTGATTGTTGTGCATGTTTTGCGTAATTTTTTCAAATATTAAAAAAATTTTTTTTTTAGTTGTGTTTTATACTTTTGCATAAATAGATAGATGCAGTGTCTTACAGGGACAGACAGTCAGCTCAGCCAGCAGCCAAAACTAATTTCCTAGTCACTGGAACATTGTGGGACGTGGGCTTTCTCCTTCTGCTGCTTCTTTCACAGCTTCAGCCTCCACACGGCCTCACAGCGGATCAGAAGCTCTTTGTTTGTGCATATATGTGATTCCGTTAGTTGAGAGTGCAGGGGCTCATTTTGCAAAATGGGGCTTGTAAGTTCTTGTACCATAGCCTCAGACATCCGTGTCTTGTAGGAATTGTGTAGGAGAGGCAAGAGTAGGAGCACTGAACGAGTTAGTGATAGACCACACTGACAATGTAGAAATCTATGGGATAGACTTGTTGTCCTGCATTGTTATGTAAAAATCATATGTCTTTACTGCAATGGGAGGGCAGGGCAACAACTCCGTTCCTTAATTTGGGGCATACATGGTTTTTCCTTCTGCTCCACCCTAGGCAAGATCTGGTAGTGCTAATTACTGTATTAACTGAAGGAGAGACAAAAAGCTATTGGTGGTGTCTGTCTTCACACACACAGTTCCCCTTGCTCTCTCTTTTTAGTGCCCTGAGGGGACTGCTGTAGAGTATAATTGTTTGATTTGGTGCATCAAGGGAGAGAGAGAGGATCTGACATGCCACCCTGCACTTGTTTGTTCTCTGCCCATTTGGCAGTGACAGAAACCAAGCAGAGGTCATGTGAGTGCAGCCAGAATAGCGTGGCAGTGCCGGGAACGCAGTCGCATTACACTGGGCTCCTTTCATGCCTTCTGTCTGAATAGGGGTCAGTGCTGTACCAAATGTCATGGAATTAATTGGTCATTTTTATGCAGACACATCTAAATGGCACACATTAAGGAACCCCACCCTGTGCTGCAAACAGCGTGTTGTGCCTTCAGGGCAGGTGGGAAGAGCTGACCATGGATTGTTGAATTAAGGTTCAAATGAAAGCGGAAGTGGCTTTGAAGCAAAGCAATTACAGGCCTGATTCTACAAAACCTGGTTACCTGCTGTTTGTATGACACAAGCTAGATGATCTACCAGGGAGACCAGAAGTTAAGCAGTCACACAAGGATCTGCTGAAGACATGTTCCCTAATAAAAAAACCTACCACCCTCAAGTTTTAGGGGGTGTAATCTTGTATGTTTCTGTTCCCGTGTTTGCACTTCATTGTACCCCTCCTGGGATGCCTTGTTTCCCTAGCATTGTTCAGGTTGAAGTGTAGTTAATGAATGTGCAGTTTTATGCTGACATGCCCAACTACTTATGAAGACTGATGGTCCGTGTAAGAAAAACCTGAGAACTCAGTTTCGTTACTGAGTGTTGGTGGGGTGCAGCGGGGTCTCATACAGGAGTTGTAATCCATATGCTGTAACTCCTAGAGTTGGGCACTGCCAGTGGCGATGTGACATTTGAAAGAAGAGCCCACAATCATTTAGCAGGCTGTAGCTGTACTAGTGGTGCTGTACTAGATCTTTGCACAGATAATAGAATTGAGGGAAACTTAGAGAGCAATTAGATTCTTTCTGAGAATGGTTTCTTAAATGTCATGAAATTTATTTTGCCTTTCTATATTCCATAACTTACTAGCTCACAGATTGATGCATGCTATTTCAAAGCTGTCTTCTGTTGTGTTCCCAGTGAATAAATTTTCAGCTTATAGCAGGTATTTTCATAGTCCTGAAGTATATGATACTGTGTTTGGATTGTTAAATTTCATTCCATCTGTGTGTCCCATATGTTCAACCCTCCTACTGTTCCAGTTTGTTTGTGGTCACCTTTCTTCACTAAGTTAAGGAAAGAACATGAGGTACTAGGGAAGGATTCTTGCTGACGGCCCCACAGTCGTGGTGACAGCTTGTACAGCTGTGTTATGCTGAAGATCTCTTCTCTTACTCTGTCTCTGGGTAGCTCAGTGTGGGGTTAATTGCAGTGTTTGTGCAGCAGGGGAGGATCAAAGTTAAAGGTCTCCTTCCGTCTCCTGGTGGTTCAGCTCAAATAAAGAAATACCTAAAAGTATGCAAATACAATTAAAGGAAAATAATTCATATTCTAGAAGGTTTCTTCTTTCGTTGTAGTGGATGTACTACAGCACAGGTTAATGAGGAAATCTCCTAGGCTGGAAATGGAAGAGAAGACAAGAAGAGCATTCTGGATTTTCCTGGGCATGTTAGTCAAGATACGAGTAGTTTCAGTTGTTTCCAAGAGGTCAGTAGATGAAATTATTGAAAAACAGGAAAAATGTTTGATACTGCTTTTCTTTGCTCAGTTAAATTCTATTTCTTTTTGTTTGCATTTACTTGTCAAGAATTTGGCTTCCAGAAATACTTGTTCTTAAACAAAAGCAGGACTGAAAGCTGGAGAAGCTATGTTAAGAGTGGTTTCCTTTCCAAACCTTTCTCTGGGAAAGCGTGCCATTGCCTTTCCAGTTGTCTTCCTCTCCTGTTGCCTGTGTGTTTGTCACGATTAGTGGATGGAAAGTGAAACTGACACTGTTGTCTTTGGGTAAAACTTCAGCAGTGTTTTCTCAGATGAGGGAAAACCTTCAAATAGGTTGTTTTGCTTGCACTTTTGTGCTGCAAAATGTTTATTTTCTCTTCTAGCATGGATTCAAATGCAGTGCAGGCAGGGAGGTGTCAAAATTGATTTAGCAGTTTGATGCTGTGCAGGTTCTCCTTTATATTTATGCTCAAGTTTTTACCCTTGCTCTACCAGGATACCTCCTTGACATTGGTATTTTTAGCAGGAATTAATTGTCTCTGGTTAGCAGCTGAGATACACCTTCTTTGCTCTACAAATGTATAATTATCTGTTATCTGTAGTGTGGAGTTATACTCCTTTAGAAAATGAAGGCTTTTAAGCGAAGTTGAGAAAATGTCCTGTTTTTGTGCTTTTGCCCTTGTTTCTGTGACAGGTTTGTTAAAACACACGTTTCTTGATCTCTTCTTATCCTTGACTTTAATATTTATGCTGAGAAATCTGCTATCGGGGTGGTCATGAGCCTTTCTGAGCCTCTCAGCCTGACAGAGGTCTGCTTGCCCTAACACACTGGTATTGTATGATGTGCCCAAAGCATCACTATTCCAACAAGATCCTGTGGAATTCTTTAAAGACAGAATTCTAGACAGTCGTATTATCTTCCAGTTGATCAAACCAACTGTAGTGGGTTTGCCTGTAAGGCTGGAGTTGAGAGTCTGTGGATTGCAGATGTCCTTTTTGAGATTCTATGCAGGGTGACTGTTCCATGGGAAAACAGCTAAAGTTGTTTAAATGAGTTTTACTGCTGGCAATCAATAGTAAAAAATAAATGCTTTCTTTTATTCTCTTTTATAACAATGTCCAGCTGGGCATGGAAACTTATCCAGTATTCATATTTTTATGATTAAATGACTGCTTTGTGCTGCTCGTATACCTTGTGCCTTGAAACCCTTCTGGGGCTGAGCAGAAAGAAAGAAAATACTTTTCCTTGCAAATGAGGAGTTGCAGTTCCTGGACCAAGTTAAAGTGATGGATGAATGCATAAAGTCAAACCAAATCCAGTCCTCTGTGCATGGCTGTTGGGGATTTTTTTGGTGGTATTTGTTCTTGGGGTGTTGTTTTGTGTGATTTTCATTTTCTTTTTAGTGTGGGCCCCTGTTTGGATACTGAGATGTGACATGAAGACTTTACTTTGAAGATCATACTGGCGTTTCCAAGGCTTTCTTTAAGATGGCCTTGAGGTACTGTCCTCCTTGGTACTGCCTATCCGCAAGTACATAAGGGGGGATCTTAAAAACAGCTGCTCTGTTTTTACAGATAAGGGAGGAAATTAAATTATCTGGTTGGCACGTGCACTCTCTGCTGCAAGTTATCTTTGCAGTACCAGAACATCATCTTCATCCAGAAAGAGTGGTAGGCAAAGAGTGACTGACTGCAAGAGCACAACTATGCAGCACATGGGTCTTAATGATACGGCATCATTTGCTTTTCGTAGCTTTTCTCTTAGGGAGCCATCCGTATGTACTACAACTACATTTCCACATCCCTCAGAGACATTTTCTAATCCTTGTTTTCCTACTAGGTGTCTACAGAGGGAACTATAGTTTATGGAAATAATGTAGTTCAAAGTGGCAGTAAAATTGGGAATAAAAGTTTGTACTTGCAAATGAGCATTTTATGTGATATAAGTGATACTGCTCATACTGTTGGTTAAGCTGAAATTATGTAAGAGTAGGCTCTGTTGTAGTGAACTGGAAATCTTCCATTGTGATTCTGTTTCTTCGATGCATTTATCCTTAAAGGAAGTTTAATACCCTCAAATTAAATTGCAGTGATAGCATTGTAGATATCTTCATCACGAGTCCAGCAAAGGTGTCAGCAGCAAAATCACCCCAGGCTGCCGTATCCCCTTAAGCAACTGTGATCTGAAGGGGCACCTGTACAGAAGGGGAGAGGATTTTGTCTACTTGTTTTGTCTACATAGATGCCTCTTTTGAGACTGACAAATAATAGAGGTGCTTTAGATACTGCCTGGAAACTAGACAAAAGGGGCAGCAGTCTGTTTCATTTAGACAAGCAGCTGTTCATAGGTTTTCTTTTTTTCCCCCACTGACAAACTGTGGGAGTTTTACCTAGAAATAAAACCTTCAGGTAAACAGCATTGTGGCCATTTGTTGCCTCTTGTTTGTTCCATGTCACTTATGTTTGAAAAGAAATCAGTTTTGTTTACTTTCCCCCCTGCAAGTAATATGAAAATAGCTAGTAAAGCATGAGTTGATGTTGACTTAGGTAAAAATTTAAGCTTAATTTTGTGAATAGCTTTGTGTAGTCTATATCAGGAATATACTGTAGCCTCTAGAGTTAGTAAAAAGCAGTGCACTTCAAGACAGCATGCAGAGCTGAATTATCTTATTGCTGGAACAGAGTTTTTCAACTCTCTGGTGCCTCTGGAAGTTGCATTCAGAGGTCCATAGAACCATTTCTAATATATAATCTCAATTTTTTTAGTTCTGAGCAGTTACAACGTAATACACAGGAAATGCTGACAGTGACTAAAAGTACTACTGTGTTTAGAGACATTCCCCTCCTTTGCAATGACTACAAGATGCAACGTGATAAAGAATTTTGGCCAGTATTTGCACAATATCTGTCTTCTAATGTGGCTTTTGCATCTGGATTGCTGGTAGTAACTGTGTGTGGGTATTGGAAAATAATTTTTGATATGTATCTAATTAGCATTTAGCTTTATTTGTTTTCCCCACAATTCTCTATAAACCCAAGGTATGCATAGGTATACACACAGCTGGTCTGACTTTTGAGGTTATGCTTTTGTTTGTGTTGACAAAGTAGTGCTGGTCTCTATACACTGTTGGCTGCATCTTTGTAAAGTGAAGAGTTACTAGGCTGTCACATAACTCTTAATAAACCTACCGCAGCCCTCCTGGTGTCTGCTCCTGCCCTGCATCCTCCAGCACTAGGTGCTGTGACTATTGGAAGTTGATTAAGTTTGTATATTAACATGCCACGTATGTGTGTGTTTGCCATTGTAGAGTATATAGTTCTGAGTCAGATTTGTTCAGGGGAGTGGTGTGATAGACTATACAGTCACATCATATCAGGGTCAGCATTTTGGATACCTGAACTTGGCTTCTGGCATGTTCTTAAATTGCAGTGACTCACTTCCTACATTTTCAGGCTATGGTTTGTAAATGGTTTTAAACCTATTACTGTGAGGGACCCTAAAAAAGAACCAGGAATGAACATTTGGTGAAGGTAAGAGGCAATAAAGCTATTAAGGAATTTGCTAGGAAAAGTTCTGTGTGCACCTGCAGGTTGGGGGTGTGTTCACCATTTGCTCGATGCTCACTCTTTTACGTACTGGTTGTGTTGTTTTTTGGTCTTTTTTTTTTTTTTTCTTTTTCTTTATGTAGAAGGAGAACCAGATGTTTTTGGTTGGCCCAGGTTTGTCTGTAAAGCTGGTGGGGTTCACCTGCCTCTCTGTTCTGACTGGTTCAGTGTTCTCATACTTCCCTCATCCTCTATATGTGCTTGCTTCTCTGCAAAGTGAAGGAAACGAATCTCTGAGTACAGTCCATTGAAACAGCCTGGGATGCGGCAGTTTCTGTAGCTGGTGTAGAAGATCTTGGGACTCTCTCTAGTCCCTGTCTCGGCTACGAGCACAACTAGGAGCTGAGACTGCTTTTTCAAAAGGAAATGCTGAGCATTCAGAGTATTGTGCTGTGTTGACAAACCTACCTGTTTGTGTTTCCTGGCTCTGCATTCCGAGGTACGCTGTCACTTCAGTCAATTGTGTACACCACTCAATTGCCAATTGTTACTAAGGAAAAAGACTAGCTCAGATTGTTTCAGTTTGCTGTATCAAATGCTTGAATTAGATGTTACAACTTTACTGCTTCTAGTTGAAATAAGTGAATATTTGCATATCCGTTTCCTAATGAGACTTACTGTATACTCTGTTTTGTTGTGGTGGGGTTTTTTTGTTTGGGTTTTTTTGAACTGCTTTTAGTGGAACAGCAGCGACAGGAAAAGAACATGAAGTTTTATGGTGGGGCTGCAACTTAATAGTCTGAAGCTCAGGTAGGGTGGTTTGGGATGAATGAGATTGGCACAGCGGCAGGAAGAGGACAGCCAGAGGAGGTTAGCTGTGCTCTGGAGCTGGAAACTGCTAGTCCTGGGCAGCACAAGAGACCAGGAAAATGACCCATTTATAGTACTCCTTCCAGACCTTTTCCTTCACCTTAGCTTGAAGCAAAACGTTCTTCCTTTGCCTTTATACTTTTTCTTAACTTACAGGCCGGAATGAGAAGGCCTATGTCTTTGCGTTGTGAAATTGCCAAAAAGAAATAATGAGTGTACTGATAGAGGATGTGGAATTCAGGTTTAGGTTTTTTCCCCAATTATCTTATTTTTATTTTATACTTTTCTGCTGCTTGTATTTGTGTTTTAAACCCATTCTGTTTTCATACCCTGCTACACCACCACTTACATAACTTTGGATGGTTTTAAAAATAGAAACTGACTTCGGGCATAGAAGGCGCAGTGGAGAGGACTGAGCCAGAGATGGAATGGCATTGATGAGGAGAACAAGACTGGACAGGAAAAGCAGAGGGACATGGAGCACTTAATGTAGTTCAGAACTGAACGTGGGGAAGAGGTCCTTGAAGAGGTGTGTGCAGCAGAATTTCTCAGTCTTTCCACAAAGTCTTTTGGGCTCAGGAAGAGCAGAGGAAGAGAGTACTGTGAAACAGAGACCGGTTGAGAGTGTAAAGAAGAGTAGAAGAGAAGGGATAGGAACTGTGCCGGTTGCATGTACCAAAGTGACAGTTAATGGAGATGTCTTGTTACTTCAACTCTGTAGGCTTTTTAAATGTTTCTGCGGTAGTGGTGGTCTACCAAAGGCCTTAATGGTCTTTGGTTTTTGTATGGGGGAAAAGAGGTACTGGTTTTAGGAAATGAGCTATATTCCACAGAAACAAAAATGTTAAACTCCCAAAAGCTTTAATAGAAGAATTTAACAAGTGACTGTGATGAATAAATTGTGTGCTTTAAAATAAGTCTGCTCCAAATGAAGTATTTTCTTTAGACATCAGAACCTGAGTTTGAAGAGTCTGTGTGCATTTGGAAAGAGTTAAATTTATTTTATCTAGGCTTGAGGGGAGTTGTTCAAAAGTTGAAGCAGGGGAAGTAGGGTCCAATTCATTCTCCTTTTTCTGTTTTCTAGTATATCAGTTTCTGTGGACAAGAGGAGAGGGACTTCAGTCTTTAGGGACTCTTGCTCCAAGCTGATTGGCAGTGCTTACAATTGCACCACCAGAAAGCAATAAAATAAATACACAGAGCAACAGTAACAGAAAGCAGATGTCTTGCTTTGCAATTAAAGAACTGGAGAAGGCAGTAAGAAAACAATAGCAATTGACAGTGCATTGGGATGGAGTGTATCTATCTTGCTTACTTGTCAAAACGAAAATGAAACATACATTAACAGCCATAATATCTTGCTTTGAAAATTTAGGTCATATGTGCTTATTTTTTCATTAGAGAACATCATGCTAAGAGTCCTGCAAGATGGAGAAGACAGCTTTTCTCTTTGTGTTCTCGTGTCTGCTTTTCTACTTTGGGTAATTCTATAAAATCAGTCAAGTCTCTGGTTTAGCTGAGCAAGATGTGTGGAAACTGGGATCTCTTTTTTTCTTCCACATGTGTGTGTTTTGTATCAGGAAGGAAAAGCTGTTACTGAGACAGTTATCTGTGAAATATGGTTTAATGTTTTTTAGAGGCTGCACATAAAATTGAAATATATTTGACATTGTGTAGTCTGTATCTGAATGTCACTGTGAACTAAAATGGTAATTAGTCACCTACACAGCATCTTCATTCACTGACATGGAGCTTTTCTGCTGGTAATATCTCAAGGCAAACAAGAAATAGGCTTTAGGAGAATGCATTCTTTGTAAGAATTAGCATAATGTGTAAATGTCTGTGTATGCTTTGAGCAGTTTGCCTCTCCTTTCCTCAGCATCTTTGTTTAGCCACATGAAAATGAAATGCTCTAACAGTTTGTGTTGAGAATGGAAAAGTTATTGAAACTGGGGTGTATGGAAAAAGAAACAAGGGCAGACTTCTGGTACCTTCCTTCCATGTGATACTGGTTCAGGCAAAAGCTGTAGAGTTGAGAGGATGTCCTACTTGTTCTTCTTGCAAGAATGCTAGCTGACATATTTTAAGCAGAGTACACATCAGTGGCATGAAGGGGAGAAAAAAACTGTGTGAAACTTCATTTTAATGTCTGGCTTGGTGCTCTTTCTGTCAGAGCTACTTAAAAACGAACAAGCAATAAAACTAACAACAAAATCCTTTGTGCTCTGACACAGATAGAGCTCCTTTTTGCCCTGGCTTCAAAAGCAAAATGACTGATTTGGCATAAAGTACTTAAAAAAAGGCAGTGAATATTCTGGCTGAAATATCTCTGAGTGAGTCTGAGTGCAGAATGCTGCAGAGGAAGTGCTTAGGGAAAAATTGTTCATCTGGGGTTTTGGAGTCAGTTAGGAACTTGTCAGCACTGCTTTATATATATATACAAAGCTCAGAAGTCCGGTGTTTTCCGGATTGTATTTCAGGATGTGAAATACTACACGTCATGTTGTCCTAATCACTGCTGTGCTTGTCAGTAAAATACTGTACCTTGTATTCCCGTGCTGTGCTGGCTTGAATCACACAAAAGAAAATCTTGCTCTGTGAATAACCTACAGCATATTGCCATAGAAGAAACATCGAAGTGTCCATAGGAATCCTGATAAATCTCCTTGCTAACAGTGCTTCCTAACATTGCGCACAAAGTTCTTGCACCTGCAGAGAAGGGCAGGTGGGAGGTTTTCACACTGCCAAAATACAGGGCTAAAAACCAAAAAAGCTCTTGCAAGTAAGCTCTAGTTCTGAACTCTGACAATTTTGGCAGGCTTCTGCTAGTGTGTTTGTGTTGTTATAGGGAAGGTGAAATTAGGTGGCTGTACTAGAGTTACATCTCTCACAAGTCTTTAATTTAACCACACTTGTACATACGCTGGTTTACACATGTGGTACATTAACCAACCTTTTACTGCTTGGCCTGCTGCTGTCATCCTTTTGGTTGAAAACTGGTGCCAAGTTATTTAAGAATGTCAGCTGAGATGAAAACTTCAGTAGGTGAAGTAATGTCTGATCCCTCTACAATTAAGCTGCTCTGAAAGTTTTTCTAGCATTTGTGTTAGTATTTGCCCCAGCAGCCTTTAAATACAGTGCTGTGATATATGATGCTGCATCCCTAGCAACAAAGAATCATTTTCCTTCGTGCAGGCAAGACCGAGAATAAGATATGTGCGGCTTGAAACACTTACTGATCAATTCACTTCTGAAAACTGCATGTGAATTTTACAAGCAGGATAACAGTAAAAGTACTGCTACATGCTCTATTTTTAAATACACATAGTCTTTATTGAAGAAAAAGTTGGAACACATTTGTTTTATATTTGTGAGTAGAAAACCTATGGCTTAGAAAGTACTGCTGTGTCTGTTTTTTGGTAAGGCTAATATTCCAGAGGAATGTTTTAATATTCTTCTGCAAATTATTTTATAAAAATGAAAAGTATCAGGATTTTACAAGCTCTGCACCAGATCCAGTGACCATTTATACTTAGGCCAAATGGTCTTACTTGGTGTCTGTGGAGAACTGAGACTTTGTCCTCTGTTAAGTGTTTCGCAGATAGAGGCAAACTTCTACCTTTTTCTTGCTCATTGGAATAATGTAGTGGATATAAATTAAATTTTCCAGACTTAACTGACATTACGTGAATGCTGTCTCACCACCTTCCCATGTGCTTCAGATGTGAAGAGATTTTCTTTATGGTTACAAGCAAGCAGAACAAGACTGTCTTGGAGACATCTCTAGAAGGGCTGCAAGATAATCAGGATATGCGTCCAGTTTTACTTCTGATTCTAAGAGCTAATAGAGGGAATTTTGCTAAGCACTTCCAGATATTTTTAGGCTATGCAGGAATTTCTTTCATAATTGTCAAGAAAATCCAAAGTTAATCTTGGTGAGAGGTGTAAGTCTTCTCAAGAGCAGCTGTCGTCTGCCAGTGGAGATTACTGAGAACATTCCTGTGTGCTTTGTCGCCATAGCAGGCTGTGTTTCTGCAAAGGTGGGCCTTTCTAGGGTGTGATTGTAGGGGCTTAGGTCAGTGTCTGTCTACCTCTGCATTTTGTCTCAAGTAATGCAAGTAGAGTTTCTCCAAGGCAAGAGACATTTAAACAAAAAGCATGCATACAGAGATCTTTTCCTGATTATAATCTCTCAAGGAGCAACAGCGTAAAAACTTTGAGCCAGGAGCTGCATCAGAATCACATTTCAATAGCTATGGATGCTCCGTTAATTTATCTAATCTCTTTTTTCTGAATGCCATTAAGCTTTTGGTTTCTGTAGCATCCTGTGATAGTGTTCATGATTTCATTCTGAACCTTTTTCACCTAATGGATCTTGTTCATTATTCCTGTTTCTTATCTGCTCGAAAGAACATTTCTGTTTTAGGATATGGAGAGGACTGAGCAGCATGCAATTCTTTGAGCCTCTTGAAAACTTTGAGAATTCATTTTTCTGGGTGTTTTGTTTGTTTGTTTGTTTGTTTGTTTTTTGTGTTTTTTTTTTTTTTCCTTGACAGAAGCTTGACGATCTCAGGTTTTTAGATGCTTCAGTTTAGTATAGTACAGTCTGATTACCCAGTCTGTAAATGGAGGCCTGGCTTGAGACCTGTAGTCTACATCACCTTTTACAACCCATGAGGTAATATTATCCTTAAGTCTCAACTTCTGGTGAAGGATCAGGACACTTGACTAGATTAAGTGTATAAAGTGAGTGGATCTGAGCCAGACTTGCACCTGATGTGTATGGCTGTAAAGTTACATTTGTATGCACTGATAAAATTCTTTCATTCTGGTTTTCCACACGTGTTCTGTTCCAAGCCATATTAAGCTTTTTGCAAAACATAATGTTTTGTACCTCTTTACAAATAACAATTTGCCACTTCCAAATGCAACTTATGGATTTTTACAATACTACAGCTATTTCCCCTCCACCCCCCTCAACTCCTGTTCCTTCAACTGTTGTGCCTTTGGCTGTGTAAGAAAGAAGGAAAGGAGACTGTTGCTGCAAAAAAGAACTTTGTCTGAGAGATTTGGAAACCTGAACAGCTTTATCTCAAATTTCAAGTAATCACTGCAGTCAGGAGGATTACACACGCTCTTCTGGCAAGCTTTATAGCCATAATAAAAAAAGCAGTCATGCTACAGGTAAGATGACCTTTTTTGGCTCAGGTGGCGTATCACAGGAGGCTGTACTAACTTTCTCAAATCCACCTTTCATACTTTATGAAAATTAAGGCTGTTGAAATAAGACTTTCTTGACCAACAGTTTTCCAACTAGGAAAAATTTCCATTTATCTTGTGTTAAAATGTGGCCAAGCCTGCAGCAGTGTCCTTTGAAGAATACTGACTTGTAGTATTGTTTGAATTTACAGTGATGACTCTCAAATAAAAGAAAAAAACAGTTTCATTCCCAGTATGCATGGTCCTTTGGGTAGCTGGCAAAGCACACTTGGAGGAGAAAGTCACAGAAATGCAATGGGTGTTAGGGAACTCCAGGGCATTGCAGTGAACATATTACACTTGATATTGGCTTATGCTTTACAGATATTGTTGTGGTACAAAGCTAAAATTGCCCCTTCAAAAAAAAAAAAAATGCACGTAAGGAAGAAGGAATCTTTCTTTGAAAACGTTGAAATCACTTCTGGGAAAGCTTTTAAATTTTATGTTCCTGCCTCCTCCCACTTTTCAACAGAAACTCACGATTGTCCTGTTTTGCAAAAGAAAAATAATTAGGATACTTAACTGTTTACACAGATTTTAAGAGAAATCGTACTTGTGTGCCGGAATAAGTCCATACCATTGCAGTGTGGAGAAACTGCTAAGAAGACCAGAGTTTTATGTTTGAGCAGCAATCCATTACATGCTCAAAAACTAGAGTGAATATAGTTTTCTTTTTAGTCAGCGCTTAGGTTTTAAAAACCCGATATGCAAGTTGGACAGATGGACACTTGGAGTTGTGCTTAGACATTTGCTTTATGTTTTTTAAACATTTTACATGATAGCTACTATATCATGCCAAATATGCAGTAATGATGTTGGGAGATGGAATGTTTATTCTGCCTGTTTTGCTTGTCTCACTGATCTTTAGTGCAGATTTTATATGGAAACCCTGTAGATTTGGAGGGAGGTGATGCACTCTGAATTATTCAGTGGAATGGAGAAATACAGGGATATAACAAAATCTAGGGCACTGTTCCCTTTTCCGTAATGGAGAAAAGACTATCTTTTCAGTTTTGAGATTGAGTCCCTTGGAGGAGAAAGGCAATGTTAACTTCCTGTATAAAATACAGGAAAACTCAGTATCAGAAAAGTTATAAAATGTTAACTTCAGGGGTTTTAAAAATTCTTAGGCTTTCAAACCAGTATTGTTTTTATTATTTCCCTCCCCCAGTCATAGGTTATTTTCTGTGGACAACATTGCTATAACTGATAATACATATGTGTTTAGGACTTTCTTTTAATCACTTTCTCTCACTGGGAGAGCATTTGAATCTAGCAAACTCAGAAAGAACTTAACTTGCTCAATACTGATAAAGTGACACATACTGCACTTATTATTCCTATGTGGAACATCCCTGAGTCGTGCAAGTTTTAAATTCTTCAAGTTACAATGGTTGAGTTGTGAAATAAACAACTGGATACATTTTATGAGTGCCTCTCAGTCCTGATAAAATTGATTCTCCAACAGAGAAGATGCATCAATGTGTTTGTTAAAAAAAACAAAACAAAGAACCCCCCTCCCCCCCCAAAAAAGCATACAAAACCCACCACAAATTTCTAGTTCCTGCTCTGATGTTTTTTTTCCTTTTCCTTTAGTTCCTTGGCATAGCATTTCTTGGGATTGGATTGTGGGCATGGAATGAGAAGGTAAGCTGAATATAGCACCAAACTTTGTTCTTCCTCTTTATCTCTCTTTTTCTGATGAAATGTTGAAATAGTAATATGCTGTGTATTTTGTGTCCACACACATTTTCTACTGAAACAAAATGAAGCCTCTCCGTCAAATAAAACCTTGGCTTGGGTCACCTAGAGGAACATCATTGGCATTTTTCCCAAGAATACCTTGGCAAGAAATCATGACCAACAGTCACACATAAAATAACCATTTCAATCCTTGCACACTCAAACTGCAGCTCAGATATCAGAACCCTTTACTGAGGCAGTATTGGCAGTGTGTCTCCACTCTGTGTGTCCCCAGGAAATGGAGAGGGAGTCTACATGTCTTATAAAACAGCTTCCTGAAAATAGGCCTCCTTGGCTTTGCCCTAACATAGCATGTAACTTGCTGTTCCTATTAAAGAAACAAAAACAAAAAAAAATGAGAAACAAAATGAACCTTGAAAACCAAGGCAAACCTTTGGGGAACACTCTGTTGCAAGACTGTAAAATCATCTTTGAAATGGGAAGTGTGTGTGTGCATGTGTGGAGCGGGCAGGGAAAGAGAAAACATTTGTGAACCAGAGCCCAATTTTTAGTTTGCTTGCTGCTGAAGTTGGGAAGAAGATAAAATATCAAGACATAATATACAAAACAAGTCAGTGTGACTTGGGTTACTGGATGAAGAGTTGGCTTGCTAAAAGACAACAGCTAAAATTAAAGCCAGAGTTTCCTTTTCTTCTTTGTTTAAAAAATTGAAAATAATAAAACCTGGCCTATAACAATGGTGCTATGAAGTTCAGTTACATAATAGTTTTTTCTTCTTTTAATGGAAAACACTGAGTAAGTTACAAATTGATGGTCACTTAAGGCATTATAACAGGCGCTTGCAGCAGAACAAATAACATATTGGAAGCTCTGAAGTTTTGCCACTTGAAAATTCACAAAACATTTTGCTGGTTCAGAAGTGAGTTGTTAACTTAGATTCTAATTGCTCTCTGCATATGTCTTGAATGTAAATAATACAAATAGTAATGGGATATTAATTAACTCACACTATATACACCTATATGTATATGTATATTTACATACCATCTGATACTGATGTTGGATAGCTTGAATAGTCTTGGAAAGAGGTGCTGTGTCTATTTTCATTCAGTGAAGGTGTAAAAACATGTCTTTTTAAATACTCTGAGCATAATCTCAGAGCTTTGTACCTGTGTCTAGGCCAAAGAGAACAGCATTATTTTGGAGTGGCTTTCTAGAAGAGATTTAGACATTTTTGTTTCATTGCGGTAGGTAACAGAAGTGATTCCTCTTTAGAATGAATGAGCAGGCAAAGGAAAAACAGCTAGTCTAGTGTCTGAAGTCTAAAGTGTGCCAGTCCTACAGCTAGAAGGTGTTCTGGCAGAGTACAGGGTTTTTTTAGGGTTTACATATTTTCTATATGGGAAAGCATGCACCCTTTCCTAGGAAAAATGTATTCAATTCATAGTTGCTAATAGCCAGAAGTCATAGCTCATGTTTTACTTGAGATTTGCTTGAGACATCTGTTACCAAGTCATCTTAAACCATTTTTAATCAGATTCTGGAAGTGGAAGAAAATGCCACATTGTTTTTAAGGCAAGCAAATAAAACCACCTACAGCAGTTTAATATGTGATAGCTTGGGCTCCAGATGTAGTAGGTTTTCCTTTAGAAATTAAGAAATAAAATACTCTTTATTGGTTTAAAGCACAGGTTTTTCCTTGAAAATGAACATCTTTTCCCAACTTTTTTAGCTGTTGTGTCCTGCAGTGCTTAGTGTGGACTGTTTCAGTTCATGGTTGAAACAAACAAAATGCCATGTAGGTGTAGCTGAACCACAGAGCTCCTGAGCACAGACAGATTTGAGTTCTTGCTAAAGTTTTGTAGCAAGAGCTATAGAAAAATGGACTTGTGTCAAGCTAATTTGAGTCCTTTATTTCACTCAGCTCTCCAGAGGACAGGCAATGGCCAAAAGCTGCAGTCAGCAGGATCAAGTTCCAGATACTCATAGGCCCTATGTAACTTAGTGGGGAGTTAGATCCCAGACAGAGTTGTTCTTACTGCAGATGACGATTTGGAGGTGAAAGCCAAGTGGGTGACACCCAAGGTTTGAGAGATCTGTATCTTAACTGAAAAGCTCTTCTCTAGTTAGACTGATTCTTGTCTAAGGCTGGAGTGGATATCCTTAGGCTTTGTGGGCGACAAAGCAGCTTGTCAGAGAAGGACATAGGGGTCCTGGTGTTCACAAAGTTGAACGTGAGCCAGGGCTGTGTCCTTGTGACAAAGAAGGCTAATGGTGTCCTGCGCTGTACTGGAGTGTTGTCAGCAAGCTGAGGGAGGGAATTCTTCCTCTCTACTCAGCGCTGGTGAGGCCACACCTGGGCCAGTTCTGGGCTCCCCGGTACAGGAGGAATGCTGACATACTGGAGAGTCCAGCAAAGGGTTGCCTCGGTGATTAAGGGACTGGAGCATCTCTTCTACAAGGAAAGACTAAGAGAGCGAGGACTGTTCAGCCCGGAGAAGAATAGGCTCAGGGTAATCTTAATATATGTAAATACCTGAAGGAAGAGTCAAAGAGGGTGGAGCCAGGCTGTTTTCAGTGGTGTTCACTGACAGGGGCAGTGGGCACAAACTGCAACACAGCAGGTGCTCTCTCTGAACATCAGGGAACACATATTTTTTTCCTGTGAGGGTGACGAAGCACTGGCACAGTTTGCCCAGAGATGATTTGGAGTCTCCCTCTTTGGAGATTTTTCAAGAGGAACCAGGACATGGTCTGAGGCAGCCAGATCTGGGTGACCAGATGACCTCAGCCGTTGTGTGAAGACTTGCTGCTGCCCAATGAACTAAGCCTTTATCAAAGTTGAACTCTTCTGTTTCTGCATCAAAGTTGCTGTTATTGTATAATGTGTAAACATAAATTTGTAAGGTTTTTTTTGCAGGAGTGGGTCTTCAGAAGAACTCCTACTTAATTTGGTGGGGGGGAGGATTTTGATTTACTTCTGTTTTCAATCATGTGACTTTATATCCAGCTGTGTGGTTTTATAGCCTGGCCATCAACTTGTATATACTTTTGCTACTTCACAGAATCTTTTTAAGGTAAAAAGATAGCGTTCCAGGCCACATTAAAGCTGCAGGACAAGAAGAAATAATCCACACTTTACAGGAGTTCTATTTGCTGCTGGCTAAAACTAGTTTGTGGTAGATTTGTGAACTTGGTGGCTAGTTTCTCTTTTTTGCTAAGTTGGCTTGAATTCTCCCCTTTAAACTTTCTTGTAAAGAAGAAAAGCACAATATACAGTCTCGTGACCTTCCTTACGGCCTTTGCAGGGAGGCAAAAGAGCTCATTTGTCAAATAGGCAATAGAATTGGCTTGACAGCCAGTCAGCCAGCCCTAAACAAAAACTGGGCAATTAGCATTCTGAGTCACGAACCTGAAAGAGAGCTGGGGTGGGTTGGGGCAATAAACCAGGAGGATGAATAAAGCAATCTATACATGGTTGTACTGTATAGCTCACAGTCTTGCAGTGTTTTCAGGCACGCTAGACTTGAGCTTGTACCATAAAATAGTTCATCCATGGCAGCTGATTTCCACCCTCCTCCCTGCAACAGTAACATGAACATTGTTAACATATAAAGAGTCTGTACTAAGCCCCAGCAACTTTTACTACCTTTGCTCAGCAGCAGGGGAAAACGTTTGTATTTCACTGGGTTTTTTTAACCACTTCAAGTCATGCCTTCTGTTGACTCTTTAAAAATAAACTAGACTTGTACAAAATGTGTATTTCCCTCCTTTGTTGTATATATTAGATATTGTGATCTCTAAGGCTGTTCATGGTATGATGCCAGTTGGTGCTTTGGAAAATAAGCTTCCTGGCTACCTGCAGGAGATTTATATTCAAGAGTAGTGAGCCTAATGGTGAATTGCTGCTATGTCTTCTGAAACCTTATAAGACTGTCCATGGGGACGGACTTTTTAGAAGGAAAGAACTGTGGTTTTGGGGTAAACTCTTTAGGAGGTAGCAAAAGTAGAGATACTAAAGTAGGGAAGAAATCCGCAGATCCTTGCAAATTTTGTTGATTAAACTTAGCTTGTGTATTAAGTTTACTGAAATGAAGAGGAAGAAGTGAAAGAAGTTGATTATGTGCATAAGTTTGGTTTCTAGGCTTTTCCTGTTAAATCAGCATAACTGGAAGACATTCCAGCTCAAGTTTTGTGCAGTTTGGAGTACCAGTATGGTACTTCCGTGTGCCAGCATAGTATTCTTAGTGAGCAGGAGCTCTAAATCTGGATCTCAAGTTTTAAGATAGACTTTTACTTGTTAATATAAGGTGATTTAGGCCTGCTTTGGTGTTCCGGGACAGGCTAAACTCCCTACATAGAAACAGTCACAGTTTGTCAGACTAAGTCTGTCTCTCCTTGCCCTGAATTGAAAACCACCGTTGTTTTCAGGAAAAAATTCTCACTTCTCTTACTGTCCCAATGAGTGGCAGACATCAAGAAGGAGTGATACACTAGTCACTCCATAATTGTTATGCATACTTGTCTATCACACAGTTCTGCTAAAAACTATTGCCAGAAAGGAAACTCTGCATATATCCTTTGGTTCCTTATGGGCTGAAGGATACCCAAAGCAAATATCTCGCCTCTGAGTCACGGCTGTGTGTGGATTTTACATGACTGGGGAAGAGAGTGAGGGATACTAATATTCACTGTTACATTTCATTTAAATTTCAGTACACAAAGATGAGTGATCTAAACAGGCTCCTAAGTAGTTTACCAGTGTTCCAACACTTTATAGCCCTTAATCCTGAAAAATCTAAAGATTTGTATCCTGTAATGTATTTATACCAGTTATTCACCTATTGAACTTCTCTTTGTCAGGGCAAGAAACTAAACTAAACTAGTTGTTCTCATTTATTAGGCACTGCTGATTTAACTGTTTGCTGTGGGATATACAAAACCAACAAAAATCAAGGAAATAAGATTTGTAAACATCCCCCAGCTAGTTTCTTGCTTGCAGAGACAAAATTCTGAAGTAGAATTAATTTGGCATGTTTCACTGACTATTGTTCTGTTCCCCATTCTCATTCAGATGTGCAGCATGGAGAAACTGCATGGCTTTTATGACTAACAAAGCAGAAAGACATTTTTCCATTGTAAAATCATGCATTTAGAAATACTTTTATTTAGCATCACACCCATGTGTTCCTGTTTGCCAGTGATTCTAAGTCCCACAGACAAGCCTGTGAAAAGGCTGAACCTCTGTTTGCAAAGAAGAAATGCTTCAAAAGATCTTGTGTTGATAAATCTTTTTTTGATCTTCTGGGTTGTTGTTTTTTTTTTTTGTGGTTTTTTTTTTTTTTTTTTTTTTTTGGCCCCCCAGTAAAGGAATTCTTGGGCAGAAAACCCCCCCCCCCCCCCCATCTTGGGGGAAATGGAAAATAAAAAGTAGCTGATTTCTCCCATCCTACTGTTGTGTTGTCCTGTTCTTTTACACGCATTCCTGTTGGCCAAATTCCATATACTCTCATAGCATATTACCCCATTGTTCCCTGGGATGATGATTCCCCTAAGGTGTCTCTGACTCAGTATGCCTTGAATTTTCATTCCAGGGTCAGGTTTTCAAAATTGCTGCTGCCTGGTGTTTCAGTTGGTGCCATTCTCTTGCTCTGCAGTGTAATACTGGGCCTGCTAAATCAGCAGCTGTTCACAACAACAGGCGATCTGGAAATCTCACTAGCTTGTTAGTGCACTTGTGACTCCCTTCTCTTTGGCCTCATTAGGAACCCCGGATCGCATCAAACTTTACAGGTGTGACAACGCTGAGGCACTGCTCCAGCCAAGGTGACTGTCTGGCTTTGGGTTCAACGTGCAGAGGCTGTGCCTGCTAAATGTGGATGGTGTGGACCAATAGGACAGGAAATGGTGTTGAAGATCCAGCTTGCAAACTCTAGAGGTTTTGAAAGTTTTTGAATTCTCTTCAGCTTAGTTCTAGGGCGATCTCATGAACTGAAAGCCTGCTAGTGATTGGAGCATGAGTTATGTTCCAGGGGCACATCTTCATTTGTAAGTAATCTAGTCTGTGTGCTCTAGGACTGGTGTGAACTGAAGCACAGTGGGTGTGTGATCACTTCAAATGAACTGCGGGATCTGACCTGAAATATGAATGTAGATGTGCACTGAAGGCAGGAGCTGGAGTCAGGAACCTGTCTCTGGAAAGTATTACAAAGTTGTTTTGATGATCTTAAAGAGTACAAAATGGAGACGGGTTGAGGTGTGCACCCTTATTGCTTTTGTATGTGACTGTTGCTTTCTTATTCTTTATTGATGGGATAAAGGTAGACAATTGTGCAGCTGTAGTATCAGGAGGGGCATTCTTTAGTTCCTGTGTTCAAGGCCAGCAGTTTTCCTTTGCCTTGCTCTCCCTTGAGCTATACATGAGATCCTACTTTTAGTGTGGAGGGCTCTGGCCATGGGGAAAACATGGCATGACAACAGAGGAGCTGTCAGGAATTTCTCAGACTGTTTTTCTGCCTCTGCTCACATACTATAAGGAGAAGACTCCAATTCTACAGGAGCTTCTGTCAGGCCTGGCTTGGTTGTCTCATATTTCTTCATGGGGTAGAAGGCACCCTTTTGTTGGAGAAAAGAGCAGGTCCTACTATTTTATTTGACTTCCTCTCCTGAATTTGGGGTGGGTAGAAATATGAGGTCAGTCTTTCCTGTTTCATCCATGCATCATTGCCTCCTAGTGATTGAAGTGAAATACATTTCACACATAAAGGCACTTTTTTCACAACTTCACTGTTATGTATTGTAGTTCACATATGGATGATGATGTTTCACTACCCCAAACAAATTTTGATTTGTGTTGGATTAAAAGATTAATTAACAACTCATGCACTGTTAAGTACAGCAAGATATGGAGGGTGGAGGAACAGAGCAAACAGATGATCTGGAGATCAGCCAGGGAACATGTCCTACTGGCTCTCCTTGTGGGACTGCAGCAGAGCCCTAAGTTGACACCATGGGGAGAAGTAAAATATTTGAGTATGTAGCTTTTTACAAACAAGTGTTTCCTGCCAAATACAGATTAGACATGTGCCTAAACTACTAAGAAAGTGATGTGCATGTACCTCAAAAATAACCATGCTTCCAGATGAGAATGTGTGTTTAGAGGAAAAAAATAGTTCCTCCTTTTAGAAGTTAAGGTGTCAGAATACCTGCAACTACTTGACAGTAAAGGTTGAAGTGGGCAACTGCAGTAGTGTTGCTGAGGAAAAATACCTTGCATTTGTAGAAAGCCTGACGCTAAACTGTTTACGGGTGGTTTGTTTAGATCTTGCATTGATGCAAGAGAGAAGTGGACAGTCACCTATATTCCATGACTGACTGCTCAACCTGAGGATTTAGAGCAGATCACTGGAGGATGCAGTGTTAGAATATGAGATTCTTGATCCTCTGCTCAAGCACCTCTGGAAACATTCCCTTCTGCTTTTGGCTAAAGATGGGATGAAGACCGAATTGGTCACTACCAGCTGTTTTTACATCTCTGTCAAACTTTTCCTAGCAGTAGCCATTGCAGCCAAGCAATGCTGAATACTGTGGTAGTAGATACAGTAGGCATTATAGAAACCCGTGGTGGATAGGAAGAGTATGTGCCTAGAGGACCATACGTTTAGTAGTTCTTAACTGTAGAAAGCGAGATAATATTCCCCAGTCGTTGCCCTGCTGCTTGAAGCAAAATATGCTTTTCTTCAGGGTATTGCACCACTGTATCTTCAGAGAGCTTATCTGTAAGTGTCCAGAAAACAAGACTGGAAAACTGTGTTTCAAGCAGTAGGCAGTAATCTTCTATCAGACTACCCCTGTGCATCTCTAGCTGTAACCACAGAGCATTGTCTGTGTTTCTCATTCCCACTGCTGGCTATTATTTTATCGCCAAAGCCTCTCTGAAGATTCAATATCCTGAGCTGTCCCTCCAGAATACTGATAACTTGGGGTTTGTGTGCAAAGAGCATATGTAGTACAAACAAGAATTGAGCAGTATGTGCTTTGCATTGTCAGGATGTATGATTTGGGATTTATCCAAACTAGGCTTATGATAACCATGTGTGCACTACCCACAGATGCACATAAGATGCTTTCTAAGGACAGCAAACAATGACAGATAAAGCTTGTGTTGTTCTATTTCAGTACATGTCAGATCCTAGCTACCCTGAGGAGCTGGAATCTGGAAGAGATGAGAGGTGGGATTAGTGACTTGTGCCAGGTGACTGACCAACATGTGGCATGCCAGGGTGCTAGGAGCCTGGCTGTGCTAGAAAATCAAGTAAAGTGGGAAAGGGCACGAAAAACAGTATAAAACTGGTTCAATAAATTTTATTGCCATTGACTTTCATGGCAGTGTGGCAAAATGCAAAGTGGTGTGTTTCTTACTAACACTTCTTTATATTTTGACAAGGTTCTCTAAGAGTATTGTCCACAAATGTGAGCTGAATTTCACCTAGATTTCTTTTCATTTGAATTTTACTACTTTCATGTGGAAAGAGGTTGATTTAGCATAATAATTTTCTTTGGGGTTTTTGTTGATTTATTTTGTTTTGTTTTGTGTGGTGTTGAAGAAAGACTAAGTTTCATACGAAAAGAGACTCAAATGGCTGTTAATCCGTCTTGGATTTTTTTAAAGTAAACAAAGGCAACATCCTTTCTTCAGTGACTATTTTTTCACTCTACTGTTCTGTGGTCCATCAACTTCAAAATCAGCTAGTATTAAAAGAAAAGAGTAGTAGTGCTTGCTTTAAGGTAGAATTTCTTCTTATGTTGTGGTAACTATATAGGCACACAAAGAAGAAAGGACTTTAAAACTTTGTGAATACATCATTTCAGTAGGGTTTTTTTTCCCCCTCGAGGCAGAGCTCATGCTTCCTGACTTGTTTATGGCTATAGCCAAAGGCCATGATTTTTTCAAAGGTTTCTGTGTTATTGGGTTATACTGTTTATATTGCTTGTTAGCCAGAAAGTTGTCTTGGATTTCTTTTCTATGACAAATGTAATGAAGCAAAAGTAGTGGGAAACTTTTGCACAAGTTGATATAAGTGTTAATGAGACATAAGTGTTCATTTCATCCTGGTGTGTACCCTGTCTTCACTGAGATGGTCCCAGAAGCAGGGACAGGCTAACTAGTTTGGTAGCAGTGCTGGCTTTGAGTAGTGTTATGTCATTCCTTACATCTATTTTTGCGTTTTTAATGAATGACAGTAAGGCTAGTACTATATCTAATGTAGGAGGAAAGTGATGAATGTGATTTTTTTTTTTTTAATTCTTTTTCATCCCTCTCTGTCAGGCAATAGCCTTGTGTAGTAGGAGGGAGAAGAATCCGCTTTGAGAATGTCATTCATGCTGTTGGATTCTTTTTTGTTCTTTAGGGTTGGGTTGTAGTCAGGTTTTTCTTTTGCTTTTAGCGTACTGGCCTTTCCTAAGGCTCCTTGGTGTGTGCATTGGAGAAATTCACATGTACATTTTACCTAGTCTGTCCTTGTCTGCAGAATTAAAAAGCTTTGAGTACTGTCTTTGTTTACTACTTGCTCAATGTCAGTTTTGCTTGGGAAACTCTATGAAAGTGGTTGCAAACTACATGAAGTAGTGTGTTAGAAATATTGGTAACGTGACAATTGATACGTTTTGAGTGGCCCAAAATAGATTTATATATATAAAATAATCACAGATCTAAAGCCACAGTTGTGAACAGTCATCCATTAAAAATGTTAATATCAACTTCTGGAAAGGAGGTTATAATAATTTCCTTCTAAATTATTGCTGGTTTGGGACTATTTCAAAGAAACAAAGGGGACATGAACAGGAAAAAGGAAAAGAATGAAGAACCTAATAATTCTGCAGATAAGGAGCTGTAGATGTAAAGGTCTATACTGCTGCTTTTCAAGCCACAGCAATACTGAGGAGTTAGTAGGAAGCAGTAGTCTCAAGCGCTCAGCCTGGGTTCAGGCTTCTTTTGAGGAAATGCAGCAGTGTGCTTTGCATTGACCTACGGCACCAGGGAGGGGAATGAAGAAATAGTAACACTTCAACATTTTTCTTCTGCCAAAAGGCTTTAGGAAACTGTAACCATTCCTGTGCAAACACACTGGAATAAGGGAGACTTTGTACTTGCTTCTTGATATGACCCATCTGTTCAGCATCAGCCAAGGGATTACTGGCATCACAACCCAAGCTCTGCTTCTAAGGCGAAAATGGCATTACAAGCAGACTGTGCTGACTGTCATATCCAAAACACAGCATATGTGATTTAACATATGATAGGTCTAACCTAAGTTAGTGTAAACCATATCCCAAGACAAGTCCTTAGACTGTCTTATGTCCCTTATGTCCCACTAAGAGACTTGACTTTATTTCTAGAGTGAGGTTTTGGCACTGATGATGCCTGAATCTGAGTTGGCCAGGTATGTAGTTTGTCAGAATTGGGTGTAAAATTTTTTGTTGCAAGATGCTGCAACCTAGGACCTCACTTCTAATTTCTGATGGTTGTGGTAAATACTGAACATAAATGCTAAATTCAAGGTGGTTTTATTGCTATTGACTGCTTTTTCTGTCATAGCATGTGTAACTTCATAAATGGTGTGTATGATGTGTAAAACACACTTCAGCATAGGTAATAAGTTTGAGTTTTGTTCAAACACCAATTCTGACTTTCTGGCAGACTACTTCTTAGAGCTATAGAAGTAGAAAATGCCCTGTGGGTTTCTCACGAAAGACTCTAGAAGCACATTTTACTGTTCATTCACGTGTTGATTCAGAAATATTGTACATAATTGCACTTTTTATCTCATTTGGAATTTTCTTAATTGTGTTTTCTTGCTGTACTGCAGAACATTTATTTTGCTGTAGCCTTCTACCTTTTAATAAAGAAAAATGCAGGCAGAATTTGTGCGACTGAAAGCTTAACATGCTTACTATCCCTTGGCATTGTCTCTTTCCCAGGGAGTGCTGTCCAATATCTCCTCCATCACCGACCTGGGAGGCTTTGATCCTGTTTGGCTCTTCCTAGTGGTGGGAGGAGTAATGTTCATTTTGGGATTTGCGGGATGCATTGGAGCTTTACGAGAAAATACTTTTCTCCTCAAATTTGTAAGTAGCCTTTGCAACTCTGGTGTTCATCAGTCACACAGCTGTCATGTTATCGGTTCTGCTTAACTGTGCAAAGCTTTTAAAATGTATTTTGGGGAGGAAGGTGGTGTCTTGTGTGAGAGTACCACAAAAGCACTTAACTTTTAACACTTTACAGCTCTTCAGTCTCTTGTGTTTACTGGTTCTGTTTTCTTAAGGTTTAAAACTATTGGTGGTAAGAATCATAACATCGAATTACTGCTTTTCATATGGATATAGCTTCACATTTTGCTTTCCTGTCACAAAAAGAGAGAAATTTCTGCTGAGAATCTGTGTGTTGAACTTGGAGGCCATCATAAGCTGCCCGTGAACCACGAGGGATGTAGATACACCCCCAAATGTCACCCCTGTGGCTTCTGCTGTGCAGGTGCCCCCCATAGTACAGAGGAGATAGGACAGTTATGAGGGGTTGCTTGCTAATATCCTCAGTCTGTGCTGTTTAGCTAATTTGGAAAGGCTTCAATGCTTACTTTCAGTGCTGGGGCCTGAGAAGGAGGAAGGGAGCAGAACGTGCCCAGGACGTGTGAAGAAAATGCAACTTGTCTTCTTGAACTCTAGGCTGGACTGTTGGTTAGGAAAGGAGTTGCTGATCTGCAAACATACCTCAGTGTGCAGAACTCCTTTAGCTAAGTAGCTTGGTTCTGTTTTTAGAAAGCCTTCCTCCTGTGAGCTTTGAAGATGAGGATGACAGTTCCATTTTAGAGAAATTGATGATTTATAATAAAAACGTAAGATTCTTTCTTCCACCACTCCCACTTCCAGAGGTGGGCACAGCCTGGGTAATAGTTGTGTCTGCATGACCATTAACAGTTAATATATACATGAAAAGGCTTCCAGGGAAATAACTGCTTCCAAGTGACACATTTGGCTCCCACAGATGTGTTGTATATGGGGAGGAGGCAATTGAGAGTTAGTTCTTGAGGCATTTATAAAGCAGTTTGTAACACTTTTTTTCTCTTCTTCCTTGCTTCTCTTAGCTTGCCTAAAATGAACCCATCTGCTGTACCAGAAATAGCTTCCCATACAGCAGCTGTAGGAGAAATTAAAAATGCATCTGAACACACACAGAGAGCATATTAAAATGAAACTCAAAGGCGCAGTTGCAAAAGGGATGGACTTCCAGGATACCAGGACCCCCTGTGTGTTCTAAAACAGTGTAGACTCAGTGGAAATGCTTAGAGAAAGTGGCAGATCATTAGTAATGCCTTTGGCATCCATTGCATTTGCATTAATCATAGCAGCCTCATTTGGTTTTAATGTGGATGTGAGTCATTTCGTAGACATTCCGCTCTGACTTAGTCATTAATTAAGTTCTGCTGTTACCAATTTTTGCTTTGTCTGCTTAGGCGAAGCTTTGCCAGTGAGAGTAGCTAACGAAATCACGTAGGAAGCATTTTACTGGCACTACTGGTTGTTTATGCCTTTGAAAATATAAGTGCCTATTAGAAATTTAAGATGGGTTTTCAAGGGCCTAGCATGTGATGACTAGCCATTTTCTTGAAACTTACAGTGAATTCTTTTGAAGCTCTTTGAAAATCCTAGTGAAATGTCCAAAGTTTGAAGTTGTTGGCATTATTATTATTTGTTAGACTAGAATTAAGATTTCTGTACTACAACCCTAATAAGAAATGGTGTATTTTTAATTTAAAATTTCTTGTGTGCTAGAATGTCTTGAACTTGCACTGAAACACATAAAGCCTTATCACTGGATTTAATTATGAGCCTTGAAAACCTTTTTAGTCATAAAGGAAAATAATTTTAACCTTTTTTATGTTCTTTTATTTATTTTAGTTTTCTGTATTTCTTGGAATTATTTTCTTCTTGGAGCTAACTGCTGGTGTTCTAGCCTTTGTTTTCAAAGACTGGATAAAGGACCAGCTGTATTTCTTTATAAACAACAACATCAGAGCATACCGAGATGACATTGATTTGCAAAACCTCATAGACTTCACACAGGAATATGTAAGTTGGACTACGTTTATTTTTTGTAAAGCTTACTTTAAAGAAATATTCTAGCATATAATCAATCCTTTTGAATGTGTGTATGTGTGTATATATATTTGTCTTTACAGAACTTTTACAAATGCACAGCACCTGTGAAAAGTGGTTTATTTGTAAAACAAGGTGGAGAGTTGGGGTGACTTAGGCTGGAAGACTTAGAGGTAGTGTGTCAAATGCATTAAGTTGAAATATTTTATTGTAGGAGCAATCACACCTGTTAAAAAAATTATTCTTTTTCTAATCTTAATTTGGTGCTAAGATGAGCGTTGGTGGAGTTTTAGCAACATTAGAGTTGCTACACCACACTGCAGAGTGGCAGAGATATTTGGTTGGTCCAAATGAAACTACAGCATTACTTCTTCTGAAGTAGACTTAGTGGAATTGGGCCACTCATAGAGTACTTGTGACTCTAAATTCTCCAAGTGACTCTTGTTCTCTAAGTGACACTACATCTGCGCTTAGGAGGGAGTGGTGAAGCCAGAGATGCACCCACTTGTGAGGGTTAAGCTCTGTAACTTAACTGTGTGTAAAGGAGAATTGCACTGACTTTTGCACACAGGTTATTCTGTCAGTACCTTCTTGCTCCAGTACTTGGTTCTGGCCTGTGTTGATGAACTCTTCTTTGAATTCGGCCTTGTGTGGCTAAGATAGTTAAGTATTGGTTGAATTCATGTTTACTAATTTTTGTACATTCTACTATTAAGATAGTTTCAACATTTGATTTGCTTCTATGTGCCTGGGGGAAAAATGTTAAGTAACAGGATGTGGATCCTTGCACTGGTTGGAATCTTGTCCACTTAGGAGAAGGTCAGAGGTCACTATATCTGAAAGCAGTGGTCCATTTGTATGCGACCAAAAGCCTACAGTCCAACTTTGCAGTCACTGCATGAAGCTTTCTCTCCTTATTGGATTAGCACTCTTAGCAGATAAGCCAGGGACAGCTCGAGTCTGGAGAGCAAGCTACTTTTTCAGCCAGTAAAGATAGTGCTTGAAGACAACATGTTCAGGTATTGCAAAGAGAACTGTGCTACACCTAGGAAGAGAGAATTGCTATTCCAATGCTTTTAAAAATGTGGTTTGTTTGTGGGGTTTTATGTTTTAAAACTCTTTTTAAGTTGACACAGATAAGTTCATTGGGCTAGCTTCTTAAATGCTGTAAACCATCAGTGCTCCACTGATCTCCAGTCCATTCTTTGTAGTTCAGCAAAGCACACCAGCTCTTTGTGTGCTCAACATGTTTTGCCAGAGCCTAAGCCTGCCTTTTGGCAAATGTACTCTTTGAAGGATTCAGTAAAGATGTTATTTGTGCGGTGTGTGATGCTCAGAAAACGGTGTGCCCATACAGTCTGATGTACAGACAGGCACGGTTCCCCCAAACTGGCTAAAGGAGTAGCTATACCAGTGTAGCCCTCAGAGCTGAGGGCTGAGGCCCTCAGAGCTGATAAACACAAACCGAACAAAAGAAGGCACATTAGACTGGACAGAATGTCGTAGTCCTGGCTCTACTGCGCTTGTAGGCTTGTGTAATTCTGTGGTGTCATTTGGGCTTATCAGCTCACTCCACAGGTTTCTCTCCAGGGAGCAGCATAGCAGGGTGTGAACGTAACTTTAATCACATGATAACTTTATAACAACTTACAGGTTTGGAATGGTCTTGAAGAAAAGAAACAACAAAAGAAAAAAAACCAAAACACAAACCGAACAAAAGAAGCTGGTGGGAGTGTCAGATTTTGTTTTGAAAGCTAGAGGGAAACTGGCAGCAGTGATGCATGTTACTAATGCTGAGATTTTTGCTCTGAAAGTTAAGAAGCTCTCCTTTCTTTTTTCTAGTGGCAGTGCTGTGGGGCTTTTGGAGCTGATGACTGGAACCTTAATATTTACTTCAATTGCACAGATTCCAACGCAAGTCGAGAGCGCTGTGGTGTGCCATTCTCTTGCTGTACTAAAGACCCTGCTGTAAGTGACAGTCAAGAGGGTAGGATTGATCTGCTGTTCCAACTGTAAATCATTCTTCAAGATTTTTTTTTTTTTTTGGTCTGGAAATCATGCATAATCATTATGTTCTCGCCAACCTGTATTCTTTTTGTTCTTGCAGCTCAGCTTACTACTAATTTTTCTGCAGACAGCAAAAATCCTAAGCTAACTGAAGTCTTCATTGTTTGTTTTCTGTTGCTTTTCATTAGAATGAGAGAACCGTGGGCTTGGCTAAATGTAAATGTTAATTTTAACAAGTATAAAAAGCAGAAGCTCTTAATGAGTTGAAGGATATGAGCTTTCAGTTGAAAATCATCAGAACAGCAACTCTTAAGATCAGACACTCTGAAGGAGATATTATTCATTATTTAATGCTGTGTCCTGAGGCTGCAGCCAGTTTGACCCAGTTTGTTCCAGGTACAGTAATGAATGTCGGTCTGTGCCCTGAAGAATTGACATGTTTGCGTTAGAATCTGGAGTTGGGTACAGACATCTTTACACGCTCTTTTTTCCCCTGTAAAATTACTGCCTGTCCTACGGTCACCTGAAATCAGACTTGAGAAGTCAGAAGTTGTTTGAGGGAGCAGCTTTTTGGTAAATTTTCATGTCTTTTAAAGTAGTTATAGTTCTGGATCAAGCAGAAAATGGAGCCATGCATTGCTAGTATGGACATGATCAAGAATGAAGAGTAAAATGCAGGGAAGCATTCGCTGACAGTGAAAGGCTTGGAACAGGGATGGGTGTGTACATGGAGACTGTCATGTGCGTAACAGTGTATGCATTTGGTTTTCATATAGCTTGAAAGAAGCTGGCTTTGAGTGTTTGCATTATTTAGCAATTCAGCTGTGGCTTTTTCTCCACCTGGAGTGACTAAGAGTTCCTTGAGTGTATGAGTCTAGCACTGACTGAAGTTAGGCAAGTTGCCAACAGGGACCTCAGGTGCTTCCTGCCTTGCTAATGCAATGCAGTCACTGCTCCCAGCATCCAGTCACTGCTGCTGCACTCCCCCTCTCCTGATAAGGCACTGCCACTTGCACGAGCTGGTTCTGGTTCCTCTGCAGTGAATGTGTCTTCACAGTAGTTTGAATCTTTCTCACAAGCATAGCTGAAAATCTTTCAATGGGATATTAAAACAAAACGTGAATTAGGCTCAAGCATTACTTTATGCTTTGGATTCCCTCTACTGTTTGCCTGTCTGCCCACACATCCACACAGAGAGCTCATCACAACCCAGTTTTAGAAAGATAGTTGTTATAAAACCAAACCAGTGACAGCAGTTAATCCTATAGATACATAATCCATCCTAAAATTCTTTCTCTCTTTGTTGTGTATGTGATGCAGCAACCAGAAATTTAATCTCATTCATTGTAAAGAAGCAACACACTTAATTGCCTTTAAAATAAAGACTAAAAATATTAGAAGTCATGTATATAATGGATTTAATTATAAACAAGCTGTGACTGGTTCAACTGTAGTGATTAAATGCAGGTTTATTCTGTGGAAAAGCAAATTTGTCCCTTTTGGAATTAGGATTCAGTGTTGGACTGATGCAAAGAGTTATGTGGATGCTTTTAGTTTAGCTTGAATCAAGAAGTGGTAAGTTTAAGGTGGACTAAAATAAGTATCTTAAAACAAATTTTGACTCCTGTAGTTCACTTTGCTGTCGTTTAGTAGGTTCCTGTACAGACAAATGTATTCAAGTTTGTTTATTTCCATTGCATTCTTCATACCTTCTTTCAGTTAACAAATTCCAAGGCTAAAGGCAGAAGGCATTAATGATGAAGCATTCAGTACAAGGAAGAAAGCTTAAAATTCCTCTGTCAAAATCTTAGGTACTTTTACAGCCTTGAAGAGCTTGGCACTTAGGTCCTGGAACAGAAACATTCATCCCATTGAAAGATACAAGTTACCCAAATCTTAAAGGTCCATTAAGGGAATCCAGTTTGGGCAACTGACAGAATGCAACCTGGTGGTGTACGTGCTGCAAAGTGAGGAAACAGAGGAGCTTTAGTGTTGATAGGAGATATTTTTTTCCATACGGCTGCTTTTTAAAATCCATTTCTCTACTGCCTGCCTCTTTCACTTCCCACACTTTGATTACATTGTGGTGTTTAGTACACCTAGCTAAGACTGCTTTTCTCACTTCCTTGAGTAGTTCCTTCTTCTGCTCATTGTTATTATATGATAAGCCAGTAACTTAATATTTTACTCCCTTTGTGGATGACACTGAAAGTACTTGCTTCATTTTATTGCCATGAAATAATTGTATACAAAGTAAAACTGCATTTTCAGCTGTCAGTGGATAGCACTTGTTCACTAGGGAAAGTCTTCCAGAGCCTATTTCATTACCTGTGCTATGGGAGTACTAAAGGAAAGGAAGTATGAAAAAAACCCTCCTTTCCCATTGGAAAACTCCCATCAAACTCCTGTAAGAATGAACAGGCAGTAAGAACACATTATCCCATCTGTTCTTTTTTCTTTCTGGTTTTTAGAAAGCAACTAGATAACTGTATATATTTCTAGGGACATTCCCAGAAAGAACTTGCAACTTCTGCAACAAAACTGCCCCTTGTCACCTCTTCATTCTGCACAAACTGAACCCTAAAAATGTTAACAGTATTCTTGGCATATATTTTTTAGTACAGACAAAACCTTTTCAGCAGAAGGTTCTTCCACTTAAAATAGATGTTTCCTATTCTCTTTGCTTTGACTTCTGAATGCTTGTGTCTGGAACATGGAATTCAACCAGGTGGAGGGCTTCTTTTCCCGGCTTGCTGACTAAAATGATGAAAATTGATGAAAAGCACATTTGACCATGTTCTTTTGTTTATTGCAAATAATTAATAGCACTGAGTGGAAGAGGAAGGCTTTGTTTTAAGGCAATATGCTAATCAAAGTTAAGGTGATTATCTCATTTACATACAGGACCAGCTCCAGGGAGCCTGGGAGAGGGTGTCTGGGAGACATTTCACTAATTGTCTCTCTCTCTCTCTCTCTCTCCCGTCTAGGAAGATGTTATTAATACTCAGTGTGGCTATGATGCAAGGCAAAAACCAGTAAGCTTTTTTTTTTTTCTTTCTTATTACTGTGGCATGTTAAGGATCTGAATCCCTGTTGCAAGAGCAGATTATTCTACTGATGGGATAGCTGAATGTAATTATCTCTGTTTTCTTCCCTCTTCTCCTTGGCAGGAAGTTGATCAGCAGACTGTTATCTACACTAAAGGCTGTGTTCCTCAGTTTGAGAAATGGTTGCAGGACAACCTTACCATAGTTGCTGGTATATTCATTGGGATAGCATTGCTGCAGGTAAACATCACGCTCCCTGTAGTGAGTCACACAGAGGAACAACGAATTAAGTGAATATATGAGGGGGGAAACTGCATATGAGAACTGGAAATACAGTGTCAGGTGCCCTTAGAAATATAATGTGCTGGGTTTAGTGAGGGGAACTAAATGTATGGGCGTTCCTTGTGTTACGGAGTATTTAATTTTTATCTATAGGGATGCATTTTTTTCTTTTCAACTCTGTAGGTCAAAACAAACATTCTGTTAGATAAAGCTTAGGTAGAGGTTTTGAGTCCCTACAGACTTACTCTTTTTGATGATGTTTAAATGAGCAGCAGAAAGCCTTTAGAATTGCTTTTGTTGAAGCAAGACTAGAACTGTTGAGTTTCCTGAAACCCAGTGGCACTATAAAAATACTGGCATTACAGGAGTTTTGCGATATTCTTCCTTCTTGCCATTTACTGTTAATTTGATTTCTAACTCTCTGTTGCTTGTTTTCATACCTAAGTTGTGTATAACCTAAGGAGTTGGACTTTGTGAAGAGTTGTCTTATGCTCCAAATGAATAAACTGTTGTCTCTTCCAGATATTTGGGATATGCTTAGCCCAGAATTTGGTTAGTGACATTGAGGCTGTCAGAGCCAGCTGGTAAAACTGCTGAAATAACACAAGAAGACACTGGACAACTGAAACCCTCTGAAACCTCCAGTGTGTCACTCCGACACCAAGCTGTATGGACATGGGTGACAGGGAAGCCTTCTCTCCAGAGTAGTCTGACGTCTAAGTTCCTGATATTGCAGTGAACTCGTGTTTCTTTGGGGTGGGGGAGAGAAGAGTGGGCTATTGAAAATCTGCTGCTCACTGACAATTTTTTGTTTTCTATTAAACCACCACTTTGAAAGCTGTTGAGCCGTGAATCTCTACTGTATTCTTGATTTTGAGTAACAAGTGGACACTTTTTTAAAATTGGTGTATTCAGTGAGACAGAGTTGCATCGTTGTAGTCTGTGGATATGCTGTTTATTCTTCATGTCATGAGCTCTTTGGTAGCTGCCAAATATTGCTGAGATAGTCTATCTCCTCACCACTCCATAAAGGAGCAATCTTCTTGTTTTCACAGCTAAACGTAGCTACAGGCGTAAACTCATGAAGCAGGAAGCAACTTTCTATGCATCTATTGTACAGTAAAAGAAATTGTTTTTAAAACAAGGGAAATTTTTTTTTATGCAAGCTTCCAACCATCTCCCTGTAGTGCTTTGAGGCTGGAATCAGCAAGCTCACAGGGAGAATTGCCTAATTTTATCAAGATCTTTCTTCCTTCTCCACCCTTGTATGTAGGGAAAGGAGTTTTATATTTGACAAACAAGGGTTGTAGAGCTCTTGGTTGCTGCCATACCTTTAGACATCAGTCTTTTAAGGCAAGGATGGGATATAACTGTATAAATGTATGAAAGCAGTGTGGATGTTGGGTCCAAGTGAAGAATAATATTCAAAGAATGATTTATATATTAACTTAAAAAAATCAAAACATATGTATCTGATATGGCAAAATCTTCTGTTTCTCTGAAGTTTAGTGTAACCTAATGTATTTAGGGATCTTGCTGATATTAATGCTTTGACATACTCCTGCAAAACTTTTTTTTGGTCTGTTCCTAGCTGAGGCTTTCGTCTTTCTTTTTTATTTTTCTTTTCACTTGCATGAGCTGTGGAGTAAGAATCTGTGACACTCCAGTGCTTTAAATACGTGCATATGTTTTAATACAGTCTAATCCAAACTTATTTATTGGTAAATGCATGTGATTATGGAAAGATCATATCCCATTCTCTTGGAAGTTGGAGAGAACAGTTTTTGCCAGAGTAAATGTGTACCTCCAGTGAACAAATCCTTGCTATAAAGATGTCTCCCTTTCTTGCTCAAAAGGCAACAAAAAGCTTTCTTGAAGCAATGGAATAAAAGTTTTAAAATAGAAGTGTTTATTAGGATTAGCCAAGACAGACTCTTTTGAATTGGACAAAAGAGAGTAGAATTTGGAATAAAGCACAAGTAGTGGAAGAAGTTTTACATCAGGCTCCATCCAGCTTAGGGTTTTTGATTTGTTCTTCTTCACTAACAATAGTGAACTTACAGACCTGACCATGGCTTGGGTAGTTTTATTGCACTTTGTATAAATTTAGCTTGTTGTATGACCCTTCTTACTATCTGCAGAACCAGTCCTGAAAGCTGTGGGTTCTCAGCTCCTGCTTTGGTCAGACAGTGACATAAGGGTGTGCAGCACCTCTTTGTAAGAACTTAACATCTTTCTGAGTTTTTTCCTAAAACGTGAGGTATGTGGAGTAGAAGAGATGAATGGTTCTGGGGGATGGATAGAAGGCTGGTCTGATATACTGTTAAGGCCCTTTCTGGTCCTGTGACTCTTAAACAAATGAGTACATGCCCTTGCACATTTTGCCTTTTTGTGCTTTTAGTTGGCCATGGTTTTTTTCCCTTCTGAAGGCTGGTGATAGGCACACCAGCGCTTCACAGATGCCTCAGACAGACAGACCTGTTGTCCTCCTGTCTTTGAGCATTACCTCATCCTCTTCTGGTTAACTCCCACTGACTGGCTCTGAATCAGGCAGCCTCCATATCCCTTGCTATCTGCTGTTAAAGGCCAGCTGTGACTCAGAGTATTTTTTAAAGCCTTTGAAAGCAATTATAATTCACTGTCCGTAATAAAGTTGGTTCCACCTCACCACAGTGTTATGTTTTTCTTAGCCACTCCTCAACTTGAAGAGTTACCGGTGTTTGTTTTCCCCCAAAAGGGACACACCATTTTGCCTGATAGCGGCAGGAGAGACAGATCATCAGCAGTGGTATTGCTGCACTGAAACAAAATGATGCAGGGAGGAATCAGGGAAGCAGGGTTGAGGCAGTAACCCTTTCACCGAAGAGCCTTGATTGTGACCCAGGGCTTTGGTTTGGAGGGAAAAAAAAAAAGCCTAATTACAGAAACATTCCTTGTTGCCACTGATCTTGAATACTGCTGTTGCTGCTCTGGGCTTCTGAAGACAGCTTCGTTCTTCTACTTGAATTTCTGCAGTTGTACTGTATTGGCCTTCTGTCTTGTCATGCTGTTCTCTCTCTTCCAGTCTGCTGGATGTGCTGTTGGCAGTGTCAGACTGATAGGAGGGTAGATGCTCTGAGGTGAGCAAATCTTGTTCTCACTACTTGCATGTGTACACACAGATGTGCAACACTTCTGCTGAATCCTGGAATGACTGACTGTTCTTACAAAAACCACTAAATAACTTATTTTTCTAGAGCTTGTCTTTATTGCTGCAGATGTTGATCCTCCTCCCTTGCCCACTTCCAAGAGATACCTATTTTCCTCACGTTCACAGTTGTTTGATGGATGTGTACTGAATGTTCAGGATTAGCTGTCTATATTGCATATTTAAATCCCACATTTTTTTGTCTACAGATCAGGTAAGATGTCCTAGTAATGCCCCATTAGCAGCTGGGCTACTCAGCAGCTTAAGTGTCCAGTTTGGATAGCTTTGTGGGGAGGCCTTGGAAACCAATGTATTATTGTTAGAGCCTGCTGAATACAAGCAAGCTTTCTTCCAGAAAACTTGGAGAAGTTCAGGTGAGCTGCAACTAAAGCACAACTGCTGCTACACGGGCTCAGTGTCTAAAGCAATAAGATACGGTAGGTGTGAGGAATCCTTGGTAATTTCTAGCCTGCCTGGTGTGGTGGTCGGGTAGATGTGAGGTCAGGGGTCAGTCTAATTATCTTTAATGTGCAGTAGTTGTTCAGAGACTTGTTGTCAGGTTTACAGCCCTTTAGAGTGTGAAACAGCTCTGTTTGCTGTGTGATTCCTGTGGGATGGTGGCATTGCTAATGAGGAGTCTGGTAGCTTCAGCAGCAGCACTGGCTTTAAAGCCATTTCATATACCCCATTGAGCCCTGCCAAAGGGCATCACAGTCCTTGCTCCTCTGCTTTCTAAATACTCTGTGTTCCCAGGCCTTTCTGTTGTTTGATTTTTTTTTCTTTTTTTTAATTAATAGCCTAATGGAAAAATGTTTGATTCATCTCTGTGTGACTCTTTTGGTAGCAGTAGGATCTCTTTGTTTCAAAATCCATAATTTTGATTGTGCTCCTTAGAGTTTGAAGCTGTGGGGATGCTTGCTCAAGTGTGCTCTGTCCTGAAAGCCTTCTTCTCTCCCCTTTGAGAGAGATGCTCATTGTAGTTCTGGTGTGTAAATAGTGTTTGAAATGTAAATAGTAGCATGCAGATTAAATGATTCTTGCACATGACTGCTTTTCACCCTGAAAGTGTTTATTGTGGATAGGAAAGGTGTCCACCATGAGTTTTCTGGTGAGTCCCGTGTGGTGGTCCAGGCTGTCCCTCACACCGGGATGCGGCCTGAGCGTCTCAGCTGCCTGCCCTTGCATGTCTGCCCAGCAGGCAGGCGGGCGGCAGCACCTCGGAAAGGTAGAATCCTGTGGCCACCCTTTTGGGCTCTGGGCAGTGGCAGGACCTCCCTTGCCTTTTCCCTTTGCTGCTTGGCATTAGAACAGCATTAGACTGTAAAGTGGAGAGTCGGTGTCAGCATCCCATACCAGTTATGGGAGGTTGCCGTCCCTTTGTGGCAGGACTAAACATGGTGCTATAAGAACTGTCCTGGACGTCAATCTCTGTTTTTACTACTTCAGAGGTGCCCTTGGTAAAATTGGTTCTGATTAATATGGTTGGTAACAAGAGAAACTATTGTGTGAGTTTTTGATTCCATTTCCTTTCTTGCTGTGTGTGCCTTTTGTGGGTGCATTGAAATGGCAGTTCTGCAAATACTTAGGAAGGAAATTAGACTTCAAAAAAGTGTGAAGCACTCCTGAAGGTTTGAGTTCCTCCCTACCATTTTTGTTTTCTTTCTGAATCTTTTTCAGATACCTATAATAGGTGATGAAACTGTCTAAAGCAAATAAAACAATACTACCCTGATCCATTAGCTACCAAATTGTGCCACTTAAAGAAATAGAAAAATCAGTCTCCCTTAACATGCAGGATACAAAGAAGTGTTGTGACTACTAGCGTGCACCAGGCAGCACTGCTAGCTGTCTTTTGTGTTTTGGCACCATAAGTGTGTTAATAAAAAGCTCAGTGCGTACGTACGTTCATGTTCACGCTGTGTACATAGTAGAGATGGACCTGAATATCACCTTGAGCTCTGGGGAGATTTGGTTTGGGGCTTTGTGACTCAGACCCATTTCTGATACGTATATTCCAGATTAGTTCCGGCTGAATCTCTTTTTCTGGTTCATCCTAAGGTGTACGGCAAGGTGTCGATATTTACCATTTGTGTATCATTCCTTTTTATACGAATGTATTCTCTTGTGTTCCTTTTTTTATCAGTTGTAAAATTGATTGTAAAAGCCAACTACACTTACCGATTGAAAGTATTGCTATAACAGAACTGCATGCCCAGTAGAGTTTGACTTGAGCTTTAGTTTTCTGATTTCGGGTTGGTTCCCTTCAGTCTAGGAGAAAAGCATAGATCAGGTGCATAATGTATTACTTGTCATCTTTAGCATTAGACTGTGGTATTGTATCACATGCTGATCTCAATGGATGTAACTGGAGTCTACCTAGGAAGTTAATGCAACTTCCTGGTAATTCATTTTAAGCTATTGAAAGTGGTCTTGGTCATGCTACTTGTGTTCTTGGGTTTTTGTTTTTTAATAGAGGCATTTTTTAGGAATGTTTTAATACACTTATGATGGACAATACAATAGTTTTAATAGTCGTGCAGTATTCTGTATTTACTTGAAGTAAATCATTTTATATGCAATTTGTTAGATAATTACAATTTTATAAATAAAACTGTGTGAAATATGATGTTGTGAATGTGTACTTTTGATGTAGCACTTACCAATACAAGGACACATTAATACAAAATTCCTCCAGGAAAAGACCCCCTACCTCACTTCCTCCAAAGTAACAGCAGAAATAAATCCCCAAGTCTCTCATCTACAGTGTAGAACACTGTATTCTAATTAAGTCACAAAACACATTATCACACCACAAGTGGCGGCCCTTAAATTAATAATAAGCTAATACGTGGAGAGCACGTCCCCACTTGAAGAGATCCCGTATCTGCTGTCAGCTGTTGTTGAAGTCTCTGGCTAACGAACATGCCCTGCTTCTTTTCAACAGGTTGTTGGTGTTCCTCGGGCTGTGGCGGCTGCTCTCTCCCCAGAATTATTTTTGGTGACCCTGAAGTGTTCATAAATTGCTGCTTTGCAGGAAGCAGCACAAAGGGGATTTGTCACAACTTAATTCAACTTTTGAAAAGGGAGGTGAGAATTTTGTCTACATGCAACATGTCCTTAAACAGAAGTAGTGAGAGCTGGCTAATTTTTTTTTGTGCAGGTGAAAATGGGTAATGATGTCTTATGCTTCTTTGGACAGAGGAGGAAGCAGCCATTTTTTTTTTTTTTAAAGTATTTAAAAAATTGTAGATTTTGTACACAGAACACCACCATGACCAATTTAAAAGCATGTCTCTACATGCAAATTGAAGTGGGTGCTCTGGATCCAAGCATCCATATTGCTGGGATTTGTGTCTTACCCAAAGTGAAAATTCTCCTTGTAATCAGGACACTGTGAAATGTAAAAACATACAGATGTTTTTTTTTATCTTCCTGGTTGGTGTGATGCTAGGTCTTGCAAACTTCATACAGATGCAGACAGGTGTAACACACGAGGCAGGTACCGCCTGCCCTGTGTCGTGTGGCCACAGGGATGGCTTTAGCTTGGTTAAGCTTCTTTCTAAGAAGAAAAGGCCCCATGTCCAGCATCACCATCCTAAAAACAGTCTGAGAGGCAGGTGTCAAGCTTTGCTGAGATGTAATCTATCTAGTAAACATCTAACTGGAATTATTGTCAGCAGTTCCACTTCAGTTGCCTCTAGTCCGGTCAGTAGTGAAATGCATGCGATAGGAACATCCTTAGATCCCATTTCTGTTTTTCAAGGTGCTCAGAGGGTAAATGATTTACCAGCTACATAGAAATGACCTGCAGGCTGCAGCATGCCTCAGGACAGTGCTGTGTGTTTGTGTGGCCAGATACAGTCTCCTCAATTACCTCCTTCTACTGTGACATACACCCATCTTTGCCCTTATGCAGGCTTTCCTTCTTAGACTTAGCACAGATTTTATCTAGGAATGTAAGTCATTTGATGTTCCATCCAGGGAAACCATCTGAGAGTAGGGTATCTCCATTGGCCTGTGCGTGTTCTTGCTGTGACAGTGGTATCCCTGGTTTGGTGATGAGAATGTGGCTCATGCTTAACCACAGCTCCAGATAAGACAACCAGCGGATTTTGTCAGCTCCACAACTTTGTCTGCTACAACCAGCTCATGTGAGCACCTGCGGTTTATGCCAATGTCAAAAAGACTGGTCTCTTTCTAGAACCAGGTAGGTCATTGGTAACTGGCCTTTTGAATATATTTTGGGATCTGTTTAAGTCAGTTTCTGTGCCTGACAAAACTTGGGCTCATGAGGGCCTATGATCTGTGACTGAATGTGCTGGTTACATTCATCAGCAGTGCAGAGGTTCTGTATTGTTTGGGGCCTGATGTCACGGGATCCTGCTCTCTGTTAAAAACTGTGCACTTTGTCAGTGACTTTATTGCACTATTGCTAGCAAATGCCTTTTGAATATGTGGGTTTGTTTTTTTCTGTTGTTGTTGTACAGCTTGGTATTAGAAGCTTTTTCTGGATGTTTCTGGCACTGGATTAAATGATTAAATGGATGTGGAATCTCTGCAGTATGAAAACTCCTGCAGCATTCCCCTGCATTTTTTCAATTACCTGGCATGGGGATCTCATGGGTGCTTGAACTTTGGGTTTGCTGCTTCTGCTGATAAAAAAGGAGCCTGAAACTTCTGAGGCTGACACTTCAGCACTGGAAATGCTGAATTCACTTTAAAATGTTACAGATCTTATGACCTTCGTGCATGGTGGGCTTGATCAAGCTAGGCAATGGTATCACACAGTCCAAAATAACATCTGCTGGCTTGCTGGAAAGTGCTATCCCAACTGCTCCCTGTTTTGCCAAAGTGATGTCTGCTGATTTGCTCACGGGCATGTTACAAACCTACAAAAGAGCAGCTGTGAGATATGATGCTCAAACTGGCAATTTTCCATCTGCCTTACCTAGGAAAAGGAGAAAAAGGAAGTATCTTGCATCCTCCATTTCTCACTTGATGGGTTTCTCTTGAAAAACTGCTGCAAGATATGCCCTTAAAATTCCATCTACAAAAAAAACCCCCTAGTAAACAAAGCAGCAATCCCAAGCAAGCCCAAGAGCACTCGTACACACATGGCTTTACAGGATAAGGATTGTATCATGCACTGCTGCTCAAGTGCATGATTGTTACGCCACACAGTGCCTCTGTGTGAGCACACACAGCAAAAGTGGTTGGAATAGTTTCCTTTGTATCTGCTCAGCTGCAAGGCAGTGATTGCGTCGGGCCAGAGCCAAGAACAAAACCAACTCCTCACCAGTGCATGGTGGTGCAGTTGCAGCTTCTGCGTGAGATCACAAAAGAGGACAAACCACAGGGTAAAGTGAGAGCACTGAAATTTTTATTTGTTACCTCTAGGTACCACGAGTTTGACATTAATAGGCAAGACCAGTGAATGAGCAGCAGTACATTGCATTCAAACCTGAATCTCCAAAGCACCAAAATTTGAGCTAGATTTACTTCTTAATCCTATAGTCAGCACACTAGTCTGGACTTGCTGCATCTCGTATTGTCCCTAATTTAGTAGTACATTGTTATGCAGTTAAGGGGCATGAGGAAAGAGTCAGTTGTGTAGTACCACTTCTACATCATCATAGGACTACAACATGCACATTCTACTATGTGGCCCAAGCAACAAGAATACAAGTAGAACAGTTACGGGTGGAGACAGGTTCATGTTAACACCACCTATGAATTTGTAGAAACCTTTTTGGACGGGTACCTACAGCAGTTCATCAATTTGTGTGGGAACGTTACACGCATGCACGAGTGATACAGTGGAAAACATAGCAGGAGCGGCAGCAGGACGGAGGACAAAGGTGGAATCTGTGATGGGATGCACTGGAAACAAGACCTTCCTCAGCTTTCTACAGCAAGTCTCTGCTCTGTTAGCAAGGCCTGCTGGGCAACTGTTTTGTTCTCATGGCTGCGGAGTTTTGATATGACTTCTAGAAATGCCATGCTCTGCACTTCCTTTTGAAGAGGCTCTGGAAAAGGAAATATTGAACAGTGCTTTGTATGAGACGGGCAGAAGAACAGAAAACCGCGAGAAACTTTTCTGCTGAACCCTGTACACACATAAGCATGCAGCTCTGTGTGTACACATAATCTGCTTATTTACTTTTTTGAATTGCTTTGGAGGATTGAGAAAACTCTTCAGGGCCTTGGGCATGCACAAACTCCATGGATTTCAGGTAATTATGAATGATGAAATTGCTGAACAGCAGTTAAGAACATCCACCTGGATTGCCTTCTAAAACAGAGGCTTTGTAAGTATTTTTACTGAAAACATTTTTTCGCTTTATTCTTTAAACCAGCCTGATCAAGTGAGCTCTCAGGCTCACTGAATTGTTTGTGTGTACCAGCACTTCCTGGTTGTGTGGGGATGGATGTCTTTCATGGATGTGTCACCACCTGGTCAGTGTTTGCCGTCCATTCACAGCTCAGCTCTGAAGTTAATGAAAACACAACGCACGGAGCATTGCCCAGTGCTGTGCATATGGATACACTGCTCATGTTTTACTCAAAACTTAAGAGACACTGTCTGATGAGTCTGATCCTGGATTGCATGGTACTTTAAGAAGGAGAGGTTGTGAGCAACTCATAAAATCAAAGCCCTGTACTCTAAAAATCTCACAGTGTTGATCCAAAGCAGTTGGTTTTGTTTCATGATCTGTTCAGGCAACTCCAGTGAAATCCCACTGAGCAACAAATGCCTACATATATTTTTGCTTTCCACATGCTGCTGTGGGCCTGATCCCTGAATTTCCAAGGAGAAAACCCAACAAAACCTGTTTCAGATAGCTATGCTGTAGCTGTGCTATTTACTTTTTTTTTCTTTTTAAATAGCAGACTTTGACATTTGTTCCCATCCCTACCTACTTTCTTGTTCACATATTTTCAGTTTTCATGCAGTTTAACCCCTACCAGGTCAGAGCTGGGAACTCTCACGCTGCTGTGCACCTGGGAAGCTGTATGTGATGTCATCAGAGTGATGTCAGTGAAGCTGGTAGGGTGGTTATGCTGTGTAAGCCCTTTCGTCATTCTCCTAAGATACCAACATGTTTATGCAGGCATTTTACTGTGGTTTACAGTGGCTGATAACATCCAGGTTCCTGGAGACTCTTGCACACAGAAGTGACTGTGCTAGATACGAAAGCTTCTGCTTTTGATGGATCTTCCATTTTCTATTATCCTCATTTTTCCTTCTCTAACCATTCACTCAGTTGCAAGAGAAACTTCCAGATGGCAAGATTCACATATAAATAGATACCTGTTTACTGCTTAACACTGTCTGAAATTCAACAAAGGCAAAGGCAGGGTCCTGCTCCTGGGGAAGAATTACCCCTGGCACCAGCACAGTCTGGGGGCCGACCTGCTGGAAAGCAGCTCTACAGCAAAGGACCTGGTGGTCCTGGTGGACAACAAGCTGTTCATGAGCTAGCTGTGTCCCCTGGTGGACAAGAAGACCAATGGTATCCTGGGGTGCATTAGGAAGAGCATTGCCAGAGGGTCAAGGGATGTGATGCTGCCCCTCTATTCAGCCCCAGTGAGTAGAGGGAGTCCTGTGTCTAGTTCTGGGCTCCTCAGTACAAGGGGGACGAGGAGCTCCGGGCGCAGGTCCAGCAGAGGGCAACAAAGATGATTAAGGGGTGGCATCTCTCTTATGAGAAAAGGCTGAGGGAGCTGGAAAGAGGCGACTGAAAGGGGACCTCCTGAATATATATACAATTATCTGAAGAGACAGTGTTGGGAGGACGGAGCCAGGCACTTCTTGATGATGCCAAGCAATAGGACACGAGGTGATGGGCAGAAACTGATGCACAGGAAGTTCCACCTGAATATGAGGAAGAATTTCTTTACTGTGTAGGTGGCCAAACGCTGGAACAGGCTGTCCAGAGAGATTGTGGAGTCTCCCTCACTGGGGATATTCAAGAACAGTCTGGACACAATCCTCTGCAACATGCTCTAGGATGTCCCTGCTTGGGCAGGAAGATTGGACCAGATGACCCACTGTGATCCCTTCCAACCTGATCAATTCTGTGATCCTGTGAGCACAGCTGTTGGCAATATCAAGTTAAATGTGATACCAGATACCTTGTAACAAAGCATAGTAACAACAGCAGTCACTGGAGAATTAAACTTACCAATAATTAAACCGTGGAATTGCTTTTAGTCTTTATGGAACTATACTGGGGTCAGTTACTTTAAATTGACTACACAGGTCTGTTTACAGTAGAATACAGAACATGCAAATGTAGATGCTCACTGTGTGGAGACGATGAAAACAGTTTAGAGTCAACAGAACTGGGAGAGAGGTGTACTTTAGTATTTTCCCCTGTAAATAACATGTAAAGAGCACTTGGCTCTTTGATCCTCCCCTCCTTGGTTAAAATAGTGGGAAAAAAAAAAAGTTAAAAGTTAATACCAGGGTTGCTCAGTTGCTACTCTTGTGTTCTCACTGATTTTACACAGGTCTGTTCATCAGGAAGCAGGGCAGAACACTGGGTCAGTCAAGTGCTGGGCCTAAAATTGACAGCTGCATAATGCAGTAACATGCTGTCTGTTCTCTGGGAGCACGGTAAGGAGCCTCATGTCTCGGCAGAGCTTACAGTGTGATGGCAGACTGAACTCTGCCAGTCAGACAATCCTAAAGAACCTCCCCTAAGATAGGACTGGTCCATACTCTGGTGGACTAGAGAGACCCGTATTTGACTTTAAACTCTGTCAGTCTTGCAGGTGACAAGACTCAAGGAAGGGAAAACGCAACTGTCAGGCGGAATTTCTGAAGATAAGTATTTTAGTTGGAAGCAGGTAGGAATACACACAAGAACGTCACAGTGAGGCTGAGTGGGAACCTTTGCCAAAAGAATTCTGCTCTACAATGGATGGATAATCCCAACCACGAAATGGCTCTAGAAGGTTGTGAGTAACAACTGAATTTACAAGTCTTCATGTTAAAATGAATGCTTACTGGGAGCTGAGGCTGGTTATTTGATTTTGAGCACAACGATATGTGTATACTCTCTAATACCAAGTATTTGTTCCTATAAGATGGCAGTAATACAGGATTCACGTGCATGGACGTACAGGTCGCCTGAATTACACTTGCAGAAGGCAAAAACTCTGTTTAAGAAAAAAAAGCACCTCTGCTTACAGCGACAGCGCATGCTTAGCTATGGTAACATTTAATCAATTAAACTGAATTGCTATAAACTCATCTCTGCAAAACCTCAAATATTTCGCACTTTGCAAGTCATGTGCAGACAGGCTCTGAGTTTACTCCTTTCTGTACTTAATCCAGTTGTTATTTTAGTTGTCTGTAAATGCCTGAAACCTTTATGGAATGAAATTAGTTCTTCCACAGACTAAATACTTCTTAAAAAGCCGAATGAAAGAAACGTAGCAACTTCTTGAAACCTCAGCTGGGAATCAAATTTCCCCCTTAATAATGACACCTTGCTCTTTTTTGTTTTGTGGTTTGTTTTGGTTTGTTTGCTTGCCCACACACAGGTGGGAAGTTGCAGTATCAAACCACAGCCTGCTACACCACCCTGAAAACAGCCTGACCTTCAGCAGAGGGTGAGCTCAGAGAGATGAGAATTTGTCCAGCACTGACGTGTTAATGCATGTCCTGCTCATCTTTCAAAGCAACCTAAACAGTTGTGCCTGGTGGGCTGAGCACAGGAGGGCTGCTGAGGGAAGGACTCTTCCTAGTGAGGTAAGTGTGAGGATCCTTCCTAAAGCACCATCGCACATCAATTATTGGGAACTGGCAGCGTAGAATGAAAATAAAGTTCCTGTTACCTGCACATTTACAAAGACAACCTGATATTTTAATTTCTTTCCAGTTCAAATTTGAGCTAGCTGCACCCTGCAGAAGCCAGAGTCTGATTTCTGCATTTAATATTCCAAACTGATTTAACAGCCTCTTCTTTGACACTGTAAATAAACACTATCAAGGAAGCATCATGGTAAATTGGACCTTTCTGTGTACATCCATTGTGAACAGAAAACCAGTCTCAGTGTGTTTGCATTGGCTCTACGTTTAGGCTGTAGGAGGGAACTAAGTTTGCATCCTTAAATCTCAGGAAGTAGCCTCTCCTGAATACTCACCAGATCCTATAAGAGCACAGATCAGCACCATGGAGTTGTACTTTATTTCTGGAGCACTCCTGTCGTCTGAGAGCAGTCTGTGTAGAATCTGAACAAGCTGAGCATTTTCAAGATCCTTTTCAGCAGTGACTGAAATAAAGTGAAAATGTTTAAGTCTGTACGTGCCACTACATTGATGCTTCCATGTGTAGCTGTTTACTGAAACGTGAATCTCTCACTGGAGTGAAAGGGGTGCTGTGGTACGTAACTCATTGGTATAAAACTGAAGCACGTAACTGATGGTATGATGACAGGAATCACAGCTCTTGCTATAAAAATGTGAAGTTGCCTAACTGCTTGAAAGGACAGCCACAGAGTTTAATGACAAAATCCAGTTTTAAATGTGCAGTGAGCTGATGGAAAAGCTACCAGGCTTTCTAGCTATTTAGGCCAACACTTGAAATATTTCAGTTTTCAAGACTTCCACTGCCTGAATTTGCTTTTGGAAATTCTTTCTGAGGATATACAGATTGTGCAGTTCTTGATTCCATGGTAGAGGGAGCTCAGAGTCCATTAAAAAGGCTATGAAAAACTTTTCAAGATCACAGTGTGAGTTACTACCTCTGTAGCTTTCTAAGAAACATTAGGTATTGAATTGGGCCTTAGCCTTTAAATGCCTAAAGATAAGAGATTTAGACGATTCATGTGACTAGGAACATCTTTCCTTTTATTTAAAACAATTCCCTGATGTATTGGCAGTGATTTGGAAGTTGAACAGAGCATTCCTGTAGTACTCACGTGATGGCAAGAGATGAAATCAAGAGCAAAAATAAGTAATAAGTAACGTAATACATAGTAATAAATGATGTTGTTTGTTTAGTTAATAGGCAAGGATAAAGAGAACCTCTGCTGGCCATTTACCTTTCTGTTTGGAAAGCTGAGGTACTACAAATGCAAGTCAAGCCATGTAATCATCTCTGCCTTCACATGGCAATACTTGCACCTATTTCTATGGAACAACTTAATGAAGACATTTTGGGGGCATTATCCATCTGTGTGTGTTCTGTAGCCCTTACTAATTAGGTACGTGAAAGCTTTATTTTCATTAGGCCAGTAGGTTAGAGCACGGTCCTAATAATGCCAAGGTTGTGGGTGCAATCTTTGTATGGGCCATTCACTTCAGAGTTGAACTCAATCCTTGTGGGTTCCTTCCAACTCACAACGTTCTGTGATTCTGTGACCATTCCGGTGTAGGAACGTGGTCAGGTCATATAGTCTCCACTGTAAAGTATGTTTGCCTTCTTTTGGGTTTTACCCAAAAAATCTGAAAGTTAAGTCGAAGGGCCTTTCTAAATCATGTCATCATCTACCAGAAGGATGGAGCAGATACTGCATAACCAGCAGTCTCCAGTTTTCTGCCCAACATGACAGCCTGCCAGTGTCTTCATGAACTGCCACATATTGCTGTGCTACCCAAAGGCAGGTGGAAGGAGGAGGCTGTTCTACACCGTCAGAGAAACTCACACAACTCTCCCTCTATGGCTTCTCTTGGGCACAGACTGGAAAGGAAACAGGTGGAGTGAACTGAACTGAACTCACCTAACTCTAACGCCGCTATTAATGCCAGTGCAACGAGAGCTTCGTTCTGCATTATTACGTGTTCGCTGGTCGCCATGGTTACTAAATGCTTGATGCCACCACTCTGAACAATGGTCCTAATGACATCCTAAAATAACGAACACAAAGATAAAAAAAAAAAATCTGTATTGCATACAAACTGTATTAAGTAAGGAAATGGTCATGGAGGCTATGTTATCTTTGGGTAAGGACCCACTCGTTGGCTTTATGCACATAGACTCACTTTATACAGAAAGGTACACACACAGAGGCCTTCAAGTTACCTGTTACTACTTTGCAATTGTAAGATGCAATGTGTTAAACCAAGCCAGGTAACCCCATGACTAAGTTAAGACACATATAACTAATTCTTTTCCAGGTCATATGGTGTAACTCAACCCCTCACAATGTGCCATCAATCACCAGTGAAGTGTTCAAAGTACCCAATGAGCCACATATTTGGTATAAGGAAACACGAGAACATGGTTCTAATAAAGTTATTAAATCCTTCATCTCTCTCCATGAATTTTCAGTGTTTCTTTAAGATGTTCAGAGAGGTGAGATCACAACTATTACACCTTACTGTGTAACAGAAATGGTGTACTTAAAAAAAATATATTTAGAAATGAGCAGGAAAATGAGCAGGAGCCTCTTAAATAATGTGGAATTTTCCTTCAAATACAGAGCAGGAAAGGAAAAGGTAGGTATGGGATATCAACGTGTTGGTTTCTGTTCTAATGCCAGCCATTAAAATGAATTGTTGGCCAATACTGCCGCCCAGTATATAGGAAATTAAAATGTTGACTGGGTTAAATGTCCCCTAAAGCAGTTAAAAAAACACTGCTGGGATTCTGTTTTCAAGTCCAAAATTTGATCCAACTTATGTGACAAAGCGTGAATAAAGATTTCTGGTCTCTGCAGGTACTCGTCAGTTATAATTTCAAAAGTGATTTCTCAGCTAATGTTTTCACCATTTTATGTCCCAAAAATTACAGCCTAGTAACTCAAGAGTAACACATTTAAACCCCTTTTTTCCCCCTAAATGACATAATGTATGCAAGCATTTAAGTGTGTGTGTATATATATATATATAATATTTATATATATAGGATTTATATATTGTACTTACAATGACGTGTTTTATTATTTGTGATTTTCTGGTGGAACTCCAAAGTAGTTTTGAGACAATCTAGGAACTGCTAAGTCTTATTTGAACTGGTGTGGGATTTTGACTGTATAAGCCTTAAGAATCAATCAGCATCTTTGACATCAAAATTTTTTATTTTGTAGGTGAACATCACCCTTCAAAAGGCAAAACAGATGACAGCCAACAGGCTTGGTGCTAGTGTGGCTGAAATCAAAAGTAGCTACTCCATTTTTTTAGAATGACTAAAATTAAACTACTAAACTACTGTTGCTTTTGTAAATATTACTCCAAACCCTTTAAAGTTAAAAGCCAAATTAAAATCTGACATGCTGTGAAGAACCATACAGTTGTACTCACATTCAAACCTAGAGGGCAGCAAAAGCTTAAAAAAACTCACCCCCCCTCAGCTCTGTTTTCTTCCTCCTGTCAAGTTTCATCTATGAGTACATAAACCACACAAAAATTCACCTGTGACAATTCTGTTAACTTCTGTATTAATATCTATTTCATGCCATCAGTAGTGTCTCCCTATTTAGAACTGAATTCTGTTTTCCTGTAGAGAATATTGATCACATCTTGCATCTGTGGTGGCATTTGCCATTCCATGCATGCTGGGGCTTTTGGGGGGTGGGTGTAGAAAAAAAAAAAAAGAGAAATGAAACCTGATCAGTTGTAGAGGCTGAACATAAAATGGAGAATGGGTATTAGAGAGAGGCAATATTAGAAACCAGAAAAGATTCAAATCCCTCTAAGGCCTGTTGCCCTGTTCTTGGAAAGGCTCAGTATAGATCAGGCCCACACTATGTTTTTCACTTTGTAAATGCCATGCACGAATGAAGAGGTGACTGTTACAGTCCGAGTTCTCCAAATCACACTTGCTATTTAAGCTCAGTAATGCAGCCTGTGTTCCTATCAGTGAACATGCTGAAGGAAGTCTGAGCCTGAAACAGCTTGTCTCCAGAAGAGATGCATTTGTCCCTTCTAAGGCTACGTTCTGCCTAATACTCTCCTGAACAAGGATGGTGGACTTGGACTGTTTAGGTAAAGGTATTTGATTGAAAGGTATTGAAGGTGATGGGATGGACAAATGTGTTTCTCTTAATATCATACCTTTAGCCATGTGCAAGAAAACTTTTGTTAGAATTTGGGATAAATTATGATTTCTAATGGTCCGTCAAAGTCTTGTAACTCTGAAAGACGCTATATGAAAAGCAGGGCGACAGACTATTTCTGCATCTCATTTTTATATAAATATATAGCAAGTTCATAACAACTGAGCTCAATGATTCTTCACATATAACATCACTAAAACATGAGAAATACGGCATGCTGAACTGCTGCAGGATACATTAAAAACAAAAATGAGTCAAGACTTGGGCAAGGGAGATGTAACACGTGAGTACCCAAGCTGGCTCTCTAAATGGATTGTGTGCTGGAGGGTCGGCTATGGACAGCAAGTGCAGAGTAACTCTTGGTTGTTACAAGCTGACCTTTTTCACTTACTTTTGATTTGCTGTGTCGTATAAGTGCAGAAAGTAGTCTGTTGGACTCTCCCATCACACCTGCGTGATCCTTGGCTTCACACCACTCCACCAATCGTTCCACCAGCTTTACATTTTTGCCCAGCTGTTCAGCTGCTTCTGCTACACGATGCCGGAGCCAACAACACAACAAAAAAGTTGTCACTTTTTTTAAGCAAGTGCTAGAAAAACAAGCTGAAAGTTACTAACTTGAAGAAGGCGTTAGTGGAACTTCACTAGCTTGCAGAACTAAAACAGCAGAAGTCTAGGCTGCACTGAAGCAAGTAAAGCCAGTCAAAATGGAAACACCTTATCAGCCCAGTTAATGAAGCTTATGCATTGATTAAGAGCAGGGAAAATACCGGTGATGTCAGACCCCCAAGCCAGCTGTGAGCTAGCTCAAAAATTTAAAACCAGGAGGGACTGCTGCCAGAAGGGAGTTCTGTTGTCAGTTAGATTAGGTTTGATAGACTAAGTCATGTAAGTTTCTTCAATGAATTTCTGTTTCACATCTAATAGCTTTGCTAGAACTATAATGGATCTTTTGAAAAAATCTGCAGGATTGGGTCAAAAATACATATGCAGCTAATTTACCTCATTAACGACTTCTGATTTTATAAATCCTCATCCTGGAACAAGCTGTTAACTCAAAGGTGCTTGTTCTTTTTGAAATTGCAGTCTACCAATTAATAGAGTATTAGCCTGTTCCAAGGAGTGAGGAAATGCCAGGAAATGCAGTAAGTGAACAGCAAAACAGGAGTGGTTGCTTAAAACACTCACTCCTCAATACATACTTGTGACATGACACTGTAAAGAAGTTCAAAAGTAAATAAGCATTTGACACTTATTTGGAGGGTCCCTAGTAGTCAGCTTAGGAGTTCTGAAAAAAAATCTACCCACATTCCTCTCCCTTTGCATATGCATTAGATTTATTCCCAGACTTCAGGAATAAAATTTAAAAAAACTCCCTGCTTCTCTCTTTTAAGAATCTTGGCAGCGTATCACAGACTGAACCGAAGAGAATCACTTAACACAGAGAACAGTTTATTTTTACCTTGTGCATCTATTAACATTCTTAATGTTCCCAGCAGCTTGAACTGAACAGGGGGCATCTCCGATCTGAGAAATTTCAATACAGCTTCTGCAACGCCAGCTGATAGCATCTTAGCCTTATTTACAACTGCATGAATAAAGAACAGGGGTTGATCTCAAGAACGTTTCTGGAAGATAATTTATTTCCAAGATGGTCTTGAAGCAAATCTTCAGACATGGTTTGAAAAATAGGTTGTGAGAACAAACTTCAGGAACATGAGCGTGCGCTGGTGATACTGCGTTATGGAAAAATGTCACGGATCCTAAGGCACACCTGCGAAATTAAGTGCTTTTTCCCAGCATGCACATCTAATTTTCAGTGTTCAGCCTGAACACAAACTCGGGGATAGACTTTTCCACTTGGTTTAGGAGCGGCATCTTCCACAAAATGCATCAGGCAGAAGCCCAGGCTAATACTTGCACCCCAAATCATGACGAAATTTCCCTGTGTCCCAACAATACTCTTCTGTTCCTCAGGCAAAGGAACTAAAGCATTTAATTAGCAGAATAACCTCTTACCCAGTTCCAATACTTTATAAGAACAACACTGGCCTGACATGTCTGGAGTCTTTAGTCCTTTTATTGCCCCCTACCCTCCCTCAACCTCTCTTTTATGCCCTCCACTAGTCTACGCTCTCCACTTCTGCAGAGCTCTCTGAAATGTATTTAAGGCGCAAATCTTGCCCAACAGTGTACTTAGAAAAAAGTACTTATTTGATATTCAAAACAGTGTTTTAACAAGCAGCTTATTACTGAGGTCAGTTATTACTTGCTCATTTTTCTGTCACAATGCACAGGGAAGCTTATTTAGGTTGCTGGCAGACACTCCTGAGCACAGGCTACAGGGAAGCTGACAGAGGGAAGTGAGAAAAATGACTCACCTGAAAAAGGTAAGTGAACTGCCTATCACTAAAGCAGAGTGGGTTTAGTTATGTATGCATTATCATTTCTAAAAAGTTATGGCTTGTCAAAACTGAAAATAGTAAAATAAGGGTAAACAGCTAAAAGACTTATTTTTGGCTTGGCACAAGAAAGCATACCTCAAGTATAACAGATTTGCTTTGTTTTTTATGTCTGTGTGCTCTACCTTTTATGCTTGGGTAATCAAAACTCATACAAATTAAGTAATTAAAAATAACACACTTAGCATTCAGTTCATTGCCTACAAACAGTAAATAATTGCAATAGGCTGGCTATTCTAACAGTCTACCTCCAAATCTCATTTGGCAATTTTCAAAGTCTCAGGAAGTTTCAGTAAGGTGCATTGTTTCAACGAAGTGGGCACTGTTCTCTGGTGGGGATCCTCAGCTGTGAGACAGACGCCAAAGGAAGCAAGCAAAAAAAGTAATACTGCAGTGCTCTCGACAAAAACGTTTGAGAAATCATATCCAAGGCCTCCTCACCTCCTTTCCTTTTACAAAGCTGCTCTTTTGTTGGTGGGGGAAACTGTGGAATCAAAGTGGCAAAGGACAGTCACTAGGCCTGTGATGTATTTTGAACTGCTTGTCACAACTGCTGTGCAACAGACACAAAAGCAATGATGGGGCAGAATGAAAAGCAGCACTGTGAACTCCCTCTAGTACTGTCAGTCAGTTCTCCCACCCTCATTATTCCCTGGGGGGTGCAGTGGGAGAGCAGAATGTCACCTTTGGGTAGTTAGCAATGCAAAGAGAGGCTTACCAGGAATAGCCAGGTTTCTGAGCGCGCTCAGTGCAGCGTGCTGCACAGTTACATTTCCATCCTCCACATGTCTGTCTAGCAGATCCATCAGCTTTTGAACTATGCCATTATCCACCATATGGATGCAGTTTCCGTCTGTGCAAGATGAGAGAAGTCACTTGTGAATGGAAGATCATTACTAAGATTTTTACGACAATGTCTTACGAATGGAAGGGTTATTTCCTTCCTCCTTTCAGATGTCATTGTTTAGAGTTTGACCACCATCATCAATGGGAGTTGCACTGCTCATGATAAACTCAGAAGAGCGATAGAAGAAACACTGAGGAAGGCAGAAATCCCCTATAACCCTCTACAAATGTAAAACAGTATTTTTAAAGTAGGCTTAATGCTTTTCAGGATTATAAAGTATAAAACTACTGATGTTGCTGTATAAACACCAGCTTTACTGTGACACAGGTTTTGTTTGTAGCTGTTCAGACAGAGCATGGTAGAAGGGCACACATAAATTTACATAAGCTATTATGGCATGTTCTTACCATTTCTGGCAAAATTTGCAATAGCCAGTGCTCCTGCAAGCTGTAGCTGATGACTATTGGAAGGAATCCATGAAAGCACTCTTTGGAACACACTGCCTTTTCCTCCTTCAAATAACTTCTGCATGGATTCATCTGGGGTAAAAGGCACAGACAGTCAGCAAACCAAGGAAATGTTTGTTAGGGAAACTTCTCTTTAAATTTGTGAAGCTACGCTGGTTTCACTACAATTAATACAGTCCTGCAGTGGGATGAGGACAAGATCTGACCTATGAGATGTTTGCCTGGTGGGTAGCAGGTCCTCTATATAAATAGAGGTTATTTAGAAAATGAATGAATAGTGAAATTCGGCAGCCAAACAGCATTACAAGTATCTGCTGTCGCTCTGCAGAAGACAGTGACAGCCCATACTCACCTCCAAGCAATAACAGGACCATAAGATCAGAAGCTGTTTTAAGCTCTGCAATATCATCCTCTTTGTCACTGTCCACAGTCTTCTGGACGATCTCAAGTAAGCACTCCACCAAGCCTGCTTCAACCAGCTGCAGTTTAATGACATCTGAAGAACAGCATGGATAATGGGAGTCAGAATCAGGATTTTAAATACACCCATCGCACACACATGTGAGAAGTAGTGATGCCAGTGGTTTCACTGACAGCTTGTGCACATAAAACTGCAACTCCTTTATTTGAACTTCTTAGAGCCAACTTCTGTTATTACTCATCTAACAGGCTCTCCCTGGATTGCCTTTTGAGCACAACCATGCACTGAAGCTCTGTGGGGCTCTTCACTTCTTAAAAATGAGGATATTTCTCTACAGCAAACTTCTGGCATCTCAGCCATGACACAGCAAACTCATAAGGACTGTGCTGTGTTCATGCTTTCCAAAGACTTTGGACTGTGCTGCACAACAAGCTTAGGGTTTCTTACTCTGTTTCATGTACAGAAGCGCTACTGACTTCACTGAGACAAATGAGTATAAAATAGAGAACTTTTTGATGAACTCTTAGACCAAGCAATTTCTTTTAGCTGAGACAATATTTTTGCCACTCATTGAAAGGGCTGCAAGAGGAGTACAGTAAGACCAAATCCAAAAGGCTCGGTCTGGAGGGAAGTTTGTTGTCATTGAAGAAAAACTGGAAATTGCTGAGGCAAACACATTTCTTAGTTGTTACTGGAAACAAGGCTCCAGAAGGTAATAAGTATGTTTTTCAGGTGGTGACATAGAACCTGGGAACAGAATTTTATCTCCTATGTCTACAACAACAAAATCTTTAACAGGTATTTTCCTGTGAACTTGGAGCTCAGAATCTCCTTACGTGCCTAAACTCCCTTTCTGTTAAGAGGGAATGGCAGGTCATCTGATGGTGTTGTTAAGTCTTTTCACAGATGAAAGTGATTCTGGTGGTTTTTGCATGCTCGTTTTGGAAAACAGTCACAAAGCTCTGCAGAAGTGTGCAAAGAAATAGATTTCTCTCACCTTTCTACATGAAATGATGTTTTAATAATAAGCTGTTTAACCCAAGTCAAAATATTTGTAAAGGCCAAAGCTTTGGAAACATTTTTTTTTCATATAGTTTACAAGCCACAGATGGGAGAGGAAGTGTATTCTACCTCTGGTGAAGGATGTGTCTGACTCTCAGCTTCCTGGTGTCAGTAGGCTTCTGGCCTGAGTGAAAATTCATTGTTCCTCTAAGAGCGACTGACCTTCTCATGAACTTTGTTAGGGAATGCAAAATATCCAGTTGGGATTTTTTTTAAGATAGGCACTTTTGCACTGAGGTGCTTTCAAAAACCAGAGAATTCCCCTAGTTCCAGAATACCGGGTTGCAGACGTTCTGTGATTTGAAACTGAAATCGCTACACCAGCGTGCTTAATCAACAACTAAATAAGAAACAAGCTTAAAACACCCCAACCACCAAAATCCAGACTCTGCAAATACTTAATTTAGATGTTTTTTCCTTCTGACCTACTGCTCATTGTCTGCAATCAAAACCACCTAAATAGTACCAGCACAGTGAACTCATTGAAGTATGCCTTGAACTCACAGAGGAAATGTTCAGCTGACTACCTCTTACATGCAAGCACCTGAGTTATGGTCAGCAGGAGTGAACTTCTCAAATCTAATTGCAACTAAAAAACAGTCTAAGCAAAATTAAGCATTCAAACTGAAATACGTCAAATACACAAGGAGTTCAACCCTATTCTGTTTCAGTCTCTGAGAATGGAATAACTCAGAGCAATTTGCTAATTATTATATAATAAGTGAATATATTTTGGAAAAAATGTGCAGCTTCAGTACTGAAAAAGAGAATTTATTTCCTATACCACTTAGAAGTCAAAATAACTTTTTAAATTAACATTTATCTTAACTTGTACAACGTAAGAAAGATACACACAGAGTGTGTATGTACACAGAGTAGAATGAAACCTCTATCTTTAGAGTTTGCAATTCTACCTAATAATTTATTCAATTCAAACAAGTTTTAATACTGAGATGGTTAAAACAAAGTTATAGAGCCATCAAATACCGTGATGTCTTCCATACTTAGAACTGTTTTCCACTTTAGTCCAGCTCCATTTCCACTAAGGGCAGATGATAGATTGTACAAACCACCTTTGTACGATCCTTTGCTCCTTTGGGGGGAACATCCCAGAGGGGTCATCAGGCGTACATCACTTCCTGCTCTGGCTCGAGCAGTGAGTGAAACTCCCAGGGGGCCACCTGGGGCTACCATTGTATGTGCCACCAAACACCCAAATTAAATTCCTGTGATCTCTCAATGAACATTAAAGGGAGTGTCCATCTCTTAGCTCTGCCATTAACACGCCCCTAGCAAAAATAACGTCCATAGGAAATGGAACTGCCAGTGGCTCCGCAGTTCCAGGAAATGATGGCCTGGTGCTGCAATGGTCCACGCATGCTTGAGCCAGAGTTTGCAGACAAATGTTGTAAAGCCCTCTAAAAAGCAGCTTTTGATATTCCCACAGGGAAATAAAATACAACATAATTGTCTACAGAGTGAGTCAGAGATGGAATTAGCATCAACCGTTTGTTGGCTCCTGTCATATGCTCGACAATGAAGACCTATTCACTTTGCACGAAACTACCATCACAAAGATCAGCCATAGTGGCTTCTGAACAAGGCAGCCAGTTACTCTGCGTTTAGTCCCTGAAAGAGACACCAATATACCAAACTACACGTAAGGGAATGAGTAAAAGATAGTGTAAGAAAAAAATTCTCACCATTTTCTGCCAGGGGAGCCAAAACTTCAAAAATCATCTCTTTTTTATCATGTTCTATTTGCTTCTTGAACAGTTTCACAAGCTCTTCAGCAATGTTTGTGTAGGCAAACTGCTCCTTACTTGACTCTGTGAAGCAAAAGGAAAAATTCAGTATGAAGTAAACAAACCACATCCAAAGGTAGGACTATTTCTTTTCTCTTTGTTACCAGGTCTATTCACTGGTAAGATGACTGTTTATTCACAGTATGACTAACAGTGCTCTTGACAGACAAGAACAATACACTCATACTTGTCACAAAATGAAAAGATAAATCTCTCACACTTTCAGATAAATGTGCTGACCTGAATTTATTATGATTAAGGCTGTTAAAACTATATAAATATATGATCAAGGCTGTTGGGGCTGCTTTTGCCCAACAAAATGTAAAAGTAGCTATAGAAACAGTAACAGTACAAAAAAATATATTAAGCCTTTGATTTCCCTCATCTTAACAGGAAGAAGAGCAGGTTATATACCGCATTTTCTGTGGGAGAGAGGAAGATTTGCACTCAATGCCCTGATATTTACATGGTTTTACGATGTTGACATTTCTACTGAAATCTGTGTGTGGCTGTGGCTGGGCCATCTCCCCCTGCACAGAGAGCATAAAGCAGCTTTTACAGATGGGTGGGCTTCCTACCAGCAGATTAGCCAGCAGATCTTCAAATGTACATTCAAAAAAAGCATCTCTTGTTCCACTGCCTGTATCATATTCCTCCTCACTGGCAGTATTACAAGGGATGCAGGTGGTAGGGCTGGTGTTCTGCATTCTCCAGTTGCCACCTCCTGAGGGCCATCTGTAGTTAGAAAACCTTCCAGCACCTTTGGTATTGCTCTGATGGATGGTTAGGGATTATTTTAATGTAGAATTGACCCCAAGGACTCAGGAAAAGCAGGAACTGAAAACCTAGACTCTTTTGTGCACATTGCATTTTCTCTCACTATGCACAGTTGCACAGCATATCCTAAGTGGATTTTTTGATTTTTCCAGTATTTTTAAAAGCAGATTCATCACTCTCTTTATTGGTTTGTGCCCTGTTTTGACAGAGAATAAGAGTCATATAATGCTTTCCAAGAGATCTGTGCAATGCAGTTGTCTCTTAAGCGATGCAAAAATGATAACCCCACCAAAAAATTCCCTGAAGTTACAAGGCAAAAATAAAATAACACAGTTACCATGTGAATGATTAAGCTACCGCTTAAGGGAGATTAAAGTATTACAAACTAAATTAATTTTGTGCCAATCTTAAAGAATGAGGACCTTTTCATCATGTAACAGGAAGGGAAGCAGCTGCTGTTAAGCTTCTTTCCCATAGTTCTTGTTCCTCAGCAGGACAGAGCTGGATCTTTCCAAAGAGGGAAAGGCAGTGTAGTTCTCCGTGAGGCTATCATTTCTTGTATTTAATATACTTATGGTTTTAGTTGCATTTAAGCACTAGAATTTTCAGTGTGTGACTCTTCTTATACTTTCTGTTGTGCAGGCAGAGTACACAGTGCCCACCTTGAAGACCTGTGACCCATTAACTTCTTTAGTGCTACTTTGATGGCTCTTTCTGTTGTTGTTAAGAGGACTTGTCTACTGTAAGTGAAGGTATCATGTGCACGATCGGACCACTAGATGAGATGTTCTCTCTGTCCGTGGAATCTGTGAACTGAGGCCACCAAACACTACAAACTCAGAGACATATTCTTCATATTGTGAACTGCTGAATGTTCTCAAAAAGCCAGGATGGTATCATAACTGCTAATATTATTGTACTGCAGGGCAAGAAAACTCAGAAGACTAAAATTTCACTGAATAGGTCAGAAAAAGAACAGCAATGTGAAACACAAGCAATAACAAAACACAGCCTGTACCAACGTGTTGAGTTACACTTGGTCAAATTCCAATGAAAACTAATCCAGTTGCAAAGACATTGGATCAAAGCAGGGCTGCAAACTTCAATTTAAATGAAGTTGTAACTAAAATTGCTAAAGATAACATCTATCCATGATTTATACATGGAAGCATTTAGACTAGAACATGTTAGAACTCTACACCTAAAAGACTATCATACAGGCAGATTAATGAACTGTGCCTGTCTCAGTTTCATTCAGAGATTTTCCTGAGTCAAAGTTAATCCTGATAAAACTTTGTGTACCTACACCGGGATACAATATTTATATTATTAATAAAAAATCCACATTTCCATAGCAGTGCTATGGAAGTACTGTTTGGATGATTTAAGACGTCCTTAGTAGCGCTGAAGAACATTAACATAAAACGTAAGATTGTATTAAGCACCCAAATAAATTTCAGTTACTGAAGGCGAAAAAAAAGAGACAATTACAGACTCTACAGAAAATAAGCAGAAACTGATTGTCTATTATTATAGAATGTACCAAAAGGAATAGAATGAGCACCAGTGAAAAGCTTTTGTTAGTCTTTAACTAACTAAGACTTAACTTTACTGGATATAAATTTGAAATTTATATCACGGACTTACCGAGTTCTGCTAAATTGCCAAATGCAACAAGGCACATTTCTGTCAGAGCTGCATTTTGGCAATGAATACCCAACAACTTCACTAACGTAGGAATAACACCCATATTGATAAGCTGTGACTGCAACGTATCTACACAAAAAGAAAGTACAACAGTGAGTTAGCATTTCTGTTCATAGTACCATTCCTTTAACCAAAAAAGCATTTTTCACACAAAGCAACTTCTAGGCTAAGCAGCATTTAAATGTCTGTCTCCTCTACTCTGCTACACTACTATCAGGTCCAGAGTTCAGATATGGACTCGTAATTCTCCTTGTCCCTGGCAATGGGATGTATTCCCAGAAATATTCCTTCCTGATCTGGTCATAGGGTATAGTGAGTTATGCAGCTACTGACAATTTTGTGGTTATCAGGTTCTTAATACATGTCAGGTTTGATTCTGGGCTCACTGAGATGAGCCCACTGAAATCAACCTAAACTATGTCAGTGAAATAGTTATTTATCTGAGAGCTTTTTCTACATACTCTTTTATTATTAAAGATCAAAACTGGAAAATTAAAATTAGGATGAATATAAACTGGCACTGAAATAAACACGAGAAGTTTTATAAACACAGGAAGTCACAATGTAGATTATGAGGAGCTTGAGAAAAAAGAAAGTTTAATAAAGACAAAAAATGGAAAGTTTAAGAAAAGTCCTTAGAAGCCATTCTGATAATTTCTTGCATAGGATGAAAGTTTATAGTATTTACAAGTAAGAAAGTTATTGCTCCTAGATGTCTGCAAATAGAAAGATGCTTTGATGGTTAGGCAGAAACATGATTGTTTTGAAAGATTATTTATAACGATATTTTCTCTTACACATTTTACCTATAACATAGCAAAGAAGAAAACCATTGTTTTACAGTTGAATAGAATGAAGCAAACTTGAACAAACACACCAGATGTTGTTTAGTAATTTTCCTAAGCACCTTTTTTCCTTTGTTTCTAAGCACTTTGACTATGTTTAAATGTTACAAGCTCAAAAGACAAGGATCCAAAGCCCAGTGAGGTCAAGAGAACTGTATTACTTCATTTAGCTTTGGGTCAAGCCCTACAGGGGAATTCTGTGTTTTTTTTGTGTGTTTGGTTTTTTCTTTAGTTGTTTTCCTTTTTAAGGAATTCATTCTAGGCAACTGAAATCAGTTGGAGTTTTTATATCTGTGGGATCAGAGCCATAAAAGATTGCAGATTTTTACAGGGAGATAGAAACATAAAATATATTAAAGTTTAGCAAATTTAGTACCATCTCATGCTCTCAAAAAGCTATTTTCCCTCAAAATTCTGCCAAATGTGTTTGAAATTTTGATATAATAAAAATTATTAATATATTCCAGAATGATTAGCTCATTTTTATTACGCGCAAAAGACTTTTATAATAATTATCAATTTGGTACACTATGTAAGTAAAAGCCATGGTTATTACAGGTTAGTGGGGATGAGCAGGAATCCTTATGGCTTGACATCTTTAATGAAACTGTATTACTTACCAGTAACTGAATTTCCTTTTTTGGGGGGAGGGATTATCTCTTCCACAGATTCATGGTCTTTAGAGAAATTTATGAGAACGCCATGTCAGACACCAAAGAGCTGTTGAAGTTGTCAAATTTCAGGTAAGTACAAATTGTACTAGCGCATGCATTGAATGCCATTTTACCTCTGGCAGATGTGTGAGTCACTACTACACCCTCCTACTTCAATCCAAACTGACTGTAAAAATCTGTCTCTGAATAGGAAAATCGGAGCAGGGGGAGATGGAATGGTTCTGTGGAGAAAATTATTGCGTAGGAGAACTCAAGTTACTGGTAAATAATCTGTTTTTGTCCTTGTTTCATGACTGTCCCCTGCAGACACTTAAAAATTCTGAAGGAAAACTGGTAGTCATGGAGAGTGGGAGAACAAAGACACAAACCTAAAATGCCGTAGAACATTATGTGGAAAGAAATTGCTTTGTTAGTAGACTATACCTTTAGTCACTCTAAAAATCACTTTATCCAACTGTAATGGACAAAGAGACAATCTCTATGGATGTCATTCTGACATCAGAAGCATAAACTCTCCATTTTGAGGAGGGTTTTTTTTCTGCTGTCTCTTTCTTAATATAAAATACATAAAAAGCATGGAGGAGGAGATGAGTGGAAAAAGGGAAACCACATCCATCTTTGAAATGAAACAGGGATCTTTAGAGCCAAACAGAAAGATATACTGTTGGTCAAGAAAGCACGGAGTGCACTCACTAAAGGGCCTCTAGAATTTCCAAGTAAGAAAAAAAGGAAAAAAACCCTCATATACTAAGAAAGAACAATTGCACTGGGTCAAAGGTCAGGTATTATACCAGACTCCATACCAGTCTCATTTCCCTGGAGTAGAAGGACGACACCTGAGTACAGGAATTGTCTCCAGTGGTAAGAATGGCATTACAAGAATTGTCAATAGGGTAACCATTGCCTTAACAGCAGTAAGCAAAAGGATAAATTTTCTCCTTTCACGAGGACAGGACAACCCCGTGAGTCACAAAGCTGCACAGGAGGAGAGATCTTTGAAAGTAAAAGGCTGCCAGCAGCTATTTGCAATGTTTATACTTAAGCTTGGGCTTGCCATACAAATTCTGGACTTGACATTTACGACTGTCATTACCACCGATAGGAGGCTCTTTCTCTAGCGAAGTCTATGAAGCAGTTCAAGAGAAAATTATTAGGCATCTCACTGGTATTGAGACCTACAGCACTTCTGAGTTCAGAGAAATTAAAAACACCTAAGTGGTTCGGTCTTAGCTGAAGGGACTGCCAGCAGTTCTCCGTCTGTCCTAGGAAAGACCTCAGACTGGGTAACTTGGATTAACTGCGTATCTTGGCCTTTCACTGCAGGAAATGCTAATGCCCTACTAGAGCAGGAAACAAATTCAGGGGACACATGCATCCATCCTACAAGCAGTTGCCTGACACAGGACTAAAGCAAGCCATGAAGCCAGGCAACATCGTGCCTCAGGATGAAACAGCTCGTCCATCAGCTTCCTAAGCAGACCTTTTACGCACAGTGAGCAGGAAGCATGAAAAACTGAATGCCTCTTCTGAATTTATGACTCAAAGCCACATTTTACACTGCTATCACGTGTTGCACTAGTAAAATGCCTCTGTGTTCTTTTGGGGTGAAAAGCACTGACAGTGATGCTGTACAGATGCATATACAGGTATATAAAAGGCAATCAATACATGCGCCAGCACAAAGATTTACCTACCTAAAACTTGAATTTCAATGGCTCCATGTCCTTCGGTGACACACATGGAAACTCCAAAGAGTAAGATCTGGGGAGAATATCCCAAATTGAGAACTTTATTGGGGGCATTTTAGTTAAAAAATCTGATTTAGGCTAGTTCATGATTTTGAAAAGAATTTTCAGAAAACAACTCATCATGTCCCATAACTGACTGTGATTATAATGCTGAAGGAAAATTAGTTTTGTAGAAATTGGTGGCATGATTTTGTACCCTAGAGAAACCTGCTTGCAATCCCCACTGCTATATTAAATCATCACATAACATAAAAGTGATTGTATTGATTATCTCACTATAATACGGAACATGCTTTTTATCTGCTTTTATATACTTTAGGTTACTTTGCATTTAAGTATATTTAGGTCTTGAAAGCATGCTAGACATCTTTAGCTGTGATGTAAAATAAACAAAAACCACGGCAAGCATGAAAATTAGCAAAGGTAAATCTCAGGAGGAAGCATTACTGAAACACTGCTTTTAGACCATAATAATGGTGCCGTAAATCTCTCTTCTATTTCTTGTGTATTTACATAACTTCTGCAGATGGTCAACAGTGCACATCAGTCCCCAACACTCAATCCAGTTGCTAAGAGTTTTGGGAGAATAAGAAAGGCTTGGCAGTTGTATGATTTAACACCAGGATGTCACTTTATACAAAGGCACTGAAGGAAAGACAACCTTGACAGACTGAAGTTTAATATGAAATGAAATGATGAAAGAATCTATAAACATAATGATTTTTATCTACTATATGCCCATATATATAAATGTATGTATACTTCCACACATGCATACTGCATCCAGCTAACTTCCAACCTCCAGTGTGACTACCTAATTAGCCAATTGGCCTAGTTCTTGCATAGCTTCTGCATTTCTTTAAAAAGGCTTTCATGGTTTGTTTTAGAGATCTCAAGAGACAATTAGTTACCTTGCAGACTGATCCCATTAACTTGCAAATAGTCTTGGCTCACAGGATTATGAGATCTGCAGAATAACTACCCGTGTTTCTAACTCTTTTACTTGCGTGTTTGCATATAATTATTAGTTTTATTAGATTAGTTATTAGTTTTTCCCTCTTTATCCAAGCCTGCTTTGCTTCTTGCTCTTAGGCAGATTCATAGCTACACAGAGACTAATAATGGAAAGCAGGAATGAACTATTTGTGTCTGATTGAATCTGCATAGTAAAATACGATTATGACAAGAGGGTCAAGATAACCTGAGCTGAAGGCAAAGGGATGTTTTCCATCAGAAACAAACCCTCTCATTTCTAGCAATGCAATTAAATATCAACACTTTCTTTTCAGCTTGAAAGAACTGCAAGAGATGCCAAAGCTGAGTCCTCTTAACACTGTAGTTACTAATGAAATAAGATACCAAGGAAGCAAAGAAAGAATTGAGAGACAGTAGGCAAAAATAATTCCTGAACACAAGCAAGAACCTTGTAAAAGGAATCTTAGTTTTAAAGCATAGGTAACAGTGTTATAAATGGAGTTACAACTGCAAGCCGAGTGTCCAGAATCAGGATGAGATACAAGTATACTCCATTAATTTGCTCTGTTGAGAAAAAGAAAACTTTACTTGTAGATGCTCTTTAGTTGCCTTTTTTGTATAACTCATGTGTAATAAACCCCTGAAAGTACTCAAGGATGAGTCTCTCATGGTAAAAAAAATGAGGTAGTGGATAGTTACTACTAATAAAATAGTAGCTATTTGAAAAAGAGGGCAATTGGTTGACTGGGAATGACAAACTGTTTAGAATCAAATAAAACAATTTATATGCTGTTTGCTCATTAAAAGCTAAGAATTGGAAAATATTAGGGTGTTCACAGACAATTAGATGCAACTAAGAGCCAACTCTGCTGGCTATCCTCGTCTGGATAGCTAATGCAATTTAAGAGAGTGCAAGTCATTAAGACCAGTAACGAAATCTTCCAAGTCCCCACCTGTGATTTTGTAACATAGCATGCTCAGCTGGAAAAGATTACAGAAACATGAAAAGAGAAGGTAGAAGTGCTATTTCAAAGACTGAAACACCTCCTCCTTACCTAATATTTTTTCTTTTATTTTTGTCCAACCGGTTTCCATAACTACAAAGAATGTGACTCTAGGTTGCAATCCCATACTGCTCATCCTTCAGCAAAACCAATGCAGTGTTTATCTTTTCTATAAGTAACTGGGACCAAACTTTTGCAAGTAAATCCTGGAAATTACATTCACTAATCTGTGACCACAATTAACTGTTAGGGCAATTTCAGTTTTGACGTTTAACAGGTTAGCAAAGAACGGCATTTAGTCAGAATACTATCCACCTGATGCTGTAATGCATGGAAGTAAGTGGTTATCTCGGGCTCCTAGCTGACATTGACTGCTGTCCTGAAAATTTATGATGGTCCGCAAATGATATTTTTGGTCAGTTCACAACTATGGTCCAATTGTAGTTGTGGTTCTTAAAACAAAATTGGAAAGACAGGTCAACTGTGCATTTCTCCATTCACATGCTACAGGCGCGGTCACTGAATTTTCTTCTAAAAATTTAGTCCTCTAAATCCCTTTTCTCTTTTTTTTCTTTTTTTTTTTAATATTGATTTGGCATATTATTTGGGGTTCAATTCAATGATTGCCCCAGTCATTGAGCAAATTTTATACAGCATACCCATGGGTGCTGGGCCAAACACGAGCTGGGTTCCTACTAAAAGGGACCCTTCCTCTTCCTCACAGAGACCACCAAGCATGTGGGGTAGGGTGAAGGTTTGGTAACCCCCCAGCACTCCTCCCTGATGTGGAGGTGGAACAGGGTGGTGGTGGTGTGCATCCAAATCCAAGAGCTGGGAATACTCCTGCATTTCTCACTTCTGACACTGGCTTCAGCAGCTCCTGTGACTATTGTGTCAGTGTGTGAGATGACAGATGTTCTTTAGCAGAGAGGAGAGCAGCTAGTGAATCCTCCTAGTTGTCACTGAACTACACAACTGCTTTACTGATTGCATCAGAATAAGCTATCTAACTAGATGGAATGAGTCATTTATTCAATGTTCATAACAGTTAAGCTGTTCAGAAGCTGCTTGTTTGGGAGATTTATCTCATAATTAGTTTTCCTAGGGAAGATCTGCTGGGAGCTTGGTCACTGAAGCAAAACTGATAACAGTACCTCCACACATCACTTTTGGACTCGTCTGTCTTGAGCTACCAAGCATACTGTATGCTCATTAGTCTTAATTAATACACAGGATTCCAGTAGCTTAGAGGTGAGAATATCTATTTGTTCCAAATATTTTAACAAAGAAAACATGGAGTTAACACTACGAAATGTAATAGATGTGACACTCATGTAGACATCAAGCAAAATAGCTCCTGAAGACTATATGAAATAAAGGAACTAGAAAGTTGCTCTTTAGAGAAGATGGAAGAATTACTGGAAACAAGAATTCTTAGATAATACAAAGAAAAGAGGACAAAAAAAAGAATGTAAGAACAAGAGAAAGAGATGAGACACATACAACAGTTGTATTTGGAGCTGAATGAGTAAGAGATGAGACCTCCACAGAGATGGCACAGAAAACACACATGGAAACTGCTAGAAGAGATGATAAAGAAGATTAAAAACGTATACAGTAAAACCATTCTGAAAACTCAAAGAGTTTTAGGAACACAGGACTGGAAAGTGAGTTACAGGAAGTTACACCAAATGATATCTTTCAGGAAATGGTGAGTAGCTAATAAAGAAGATACTTCTTCTTAAGATAAAACGCTGCAATTCAGGAAATGGGCATGGTTGAAGAAACAAAGTGATTACTAACTGCATTTGCAATCTGTGTCATTGCAAGTCAAGAGAACAGCCGCTATTTAGCCTTCCTCACTTACCCCAAATTTCTTCAAATTTTGAAAGCTTGAAACTGTGTGAATGCTATAAATATTTTTTGGCATAATAACATACTTGTGTGCAGAAGCAAACCAGGTACTGGTTTGTACAATTAATGTAGAATGTTATTTTGTTACTCTCAGTGGTCAGGGGTTTCTCACTTCAGATACTATCTTGGGTTTTGCCCCAGCCCCTAAACATCTCCAATTAATGGGACAAAGAACATACACGTATAATTTGTAGATACAGAACAGTGTTGACCATACCCATAAATGATTCCCCATTTAACTTAAAAGAACAGAACATGTTATTTTATTTTACGAGGAGAAAAATTATTAACTGTTTGGCATACATACCCCCAAATCATTAACAACACTGCATGACTGCAACAAATTAGTCTTATTTGATACTAAATGAAAAAGAGAGGACTAAAGGTACCCTCCTAATTAACATCTGTAATCTGTTTTTTTTCCTAAGGTGTACAATACATCTTCATGCAGTGCTTTTAGGCAAAGAAGTAAATTCCACATGTTGATCTTAAAACTTTATATAATATGCTATATGGAGTAGTGTCAGGAGTATATCTAGTATTTTTGGGAACATAATTTTACTGAAACAGAAAACTGTATATGTGAATTGAGGTCCTTCATCTTTTCAGAACAGCTTAGTGTTAGTATCCACAATGTAAACCTAAAGATGACTTTAACTTTTTATCTTTTTTTGTTGAGGTTGTTCTCCTGGCAGACAATAAAGCAAATTTTCGGTGTTGTTTACCATTCTCATTGCTATAGTTCATCAGCATGCCACAAAAGACAGTCAAGAGCTTCTCACTGGCTGGATCTGTTTTACTGCACAGTGACCTTAAATGGTCTACTACAATATGTGCACCACCTGCATGGTCAACTGCGTTCCTGCCCTCATCTGTAAAACAAAGAGTTACATTAAAAAAAAATGAAACCAAAGCCGTCGAATCCCAAACATAACAGTAATCACACAAAATGAAGTTTTTAAACAGAGTGAAGTCGTTCTTCCAGTGTTGTCAAATTCATCTAGAGAGATGCCTGAAGGGCAGCCTTGAGTGCAACAGAGCTAGGAAAGTGAAAACACCTACAACAAAAGGGATTAACCGCCTGGCACTAATACCTTTGTCAAGAAGTTCAGTGTTTGATGCAGAGCTGCTGGAGCTGATAAACAAAATTCTGAAGATACATTCAGTTTTGCCAGAGGGAGGTTCTGGGCACTTTACAAAGCCTAGTCCATAAACGGGTAAATTACTCTTACCATTATGCAACTTGAGAAACTGAAATACAGAAAATAAATTGCTTGGGTTACTTAAAACGGGGAATAAAAAGGAGAAAGCAGACAGAGGTACTAGTTCACAGTGACGAACTCTGTTCATGCACTCACTCTGTCACACGGCATATTCTTTGTGCTTCTACAGCTGAAATTTAATGACACTATCAGATTCTTTTTGTATGGCTAAAAGAAAAAATTGCTCTACATCCCTAAAAGGCTACAATGTTCTGAAGTGTTGTAAATAACACATCATAATCTTTGTATGGAACTCTTCCTATATAAAAAATCAGAATTTGTTGCAATAATTGCTTTCTATTACATTAACCATCAATACCGCTTTCTTTCCCAGCAGGCAATCAGCAATACTCAACAGTCAATAACCTAAATTCCAGGGCTTCCAAAATAAAAGATATTTCCTTGAGAGCCACAGTTGGAATCAACTGGAAAATCTGGATGAAAACAAAACCTTGTTGGGAAAAAGCACTAAAGCAAAAGTTTTTGCAAAATAAGAAAAAAAACACCACCCTCTCCTCAATTTTTTAATGGTCTCAAAGCAAATCTCCTCTTTTCCTTGTTATTCACCACTCTACCATCACTCCTCTCTCTCCCCATCATATGTGGAGGCCAAGCTACCAAATTTTCATCATTCTGCAATGTACTCAGCATGAAAACCAAGGGTGCACACATCTACAATATGATCTTCCACTATTAAGTGTTCCAGAACTCTGCAAAAAGAAGTTTTTAAATCTTCCAGTTCTTGTTAATATTATTTATGAGGCATATATACCCCTTATACTAGATATAAAAAACAAGATTATAAGTTTTGTATACAGTAACCAGATAATTTGCTGAGTGGAGTTGAAGGAAGATTAATTCTTGGTGGATCTTAACTATTACGATTATTACCAAAGTGGTAAGTGTTTTGCAGAATAACTGAGATGCATGCAACAGAGGAAAAACATCACTGCCATCTCTGTTTCCACCTTGGACAGGATCAGGGTATCAGGAGACTGTGTTTTGCTGCAAGCATATATACCCCCTACTGAAAAAGGAGATAGTCATCTATTTACACTCAAACAAGTTCAAGGTAAGATTCTGTATCAAGGAAGTATTATAAAAAAAAGGATAAATACAAAAGAAACCTCTCACATATTTGATGTCATAACAAACATAGCCATAATGCTGAAATGAAAGGAAGTCCTACATCAAAATACAGTGAAACAATATAGTCAGGTGTTCAGATTCAGTGTTTACATTTACCAGATCAGCAGAGAATAAAATCAAATACGGTTGGAATATTACAGCATTCTGCTTTATGTATCCTCTTCTGGTATTTTTCATTACAAAAGTAATGCAAATACATGATTTTTTATTTGACCCACCTGTTTTGTGAGTCAAAACAAGTGTGCAAAATGAAACTGAATCACTGATTCTGGATCAGATGGGCTGAATGTGGTCCTCAAATTACTATAATGCAATTAAAATCAACAAACTAAAACATAATAAAGATAAGCTTCAGATGAGGATCACATGTCAAGCTCGTTCCTGTGTCATGATATGGAACTACACGTAAAATGTATAAGCAAAGAATATTGTAAAAGTAGAGTCAGGTGAGGGTTTGGAAGCAAGGGTTAAAAAAACAAAAAAGGATTACAAGCCAAGTTCCTTACCTGGATGGAATTTGGCAGAACTCCACTGAAAATAATTGTGTGGTAATATTTTAAGACAAATTAAAATCTAAGTCATATATCCTTTAACTTCCATTTTCTCTTGTTTGTGAAAGAAGTTATATATTAAAAACTGGTGTTAGGTCTCTCAATGCAAATGCATGACAAAATTTGTATCAACACAGTATTTTTGTTAGGTAAACAGATAGTCAGCTTCCACTCTGGAGTCAGCAAAAGTAAAGCAGAAAGAGACAGAAACAAATCTCACTCCAAGAAATGTCTCTGTCTCTACGGTATAACTGAAAAAGTTAAGTACAAATGAACTTCAGGATCCCTCCCAAGAAGGTGGCAGGCTGTAAGTGTCAGACTTTGACAGGACTACACAGGCTGGCAGACTTGTAAAAGAGATACCCTTAACTGAGTTTGTTGCTCTGCGTCTTTCCCATGCTAGAGCTCACCTCGCGTGGCTGCTTCTCTGCCCTAAGCGGCTGAGTGAAGAACAGACCTGGGCTAGGGCTATAATTAGGATCTCCTGGTGCTGCTGCCTTTACCCAAGAGGATTAACTCAGCTCATTAGTGCAGGGCCACAAAGAATCCTTTACCAGATGTAGGAGGAAAATTCTGAAGGTCCTGACTACCCATTGCAAGCACTGCTATGACACCCCGCTGCATCCACGGGCAAAAAGCTACTTCTGACTCAGAATGCTTCGTGTAGGTATTGCCAACTTACTTCTCACTACTCCGTCGCTAAGAAACAGATCTTGCACACAAGAATACTCAAAGTCCAAATCATTTACAGTCAAAACAAGCCCACAGCATGTTGCCGTGTCTTGTTCTCAATCCAGCTATTACCTTGCGGTTCAGCAGCTCTATGAACTCCCACACTTAACGTGCTTCCAGCCTCCCAGAAGCTGTGTTGAATTTTTTTCCTGTGACCTTTTTAAATAAACATTTGCTATTCCTAAGAGAATACTGATTGAACAGTTTAATGAGAGCATTCCCATTTCTGCTTAAAAACGCTTCACTACAGCCCACAAAGGGCAACGCTGTTGCATAGCTTTTTTTTAAAGTACATGTAATAATGTCTAAAGATGCCAGAATGACAACAACCCAAGGAACCAGAGGGATTTTTTTCCCCCTGTAAAATGTACAGGAAAATTTATTACAAAATGAGTTATTACTTCCACAATCTTCTTTAGCCCAATTCAATACAACTGTCTCTAAGAATTAGTACAGTCCCTTTTCTTTATCCTGCGTTGCTCAAAGGAGTTTCATGCAAAAAGGGGTTTTGATAATGTGGATTATCAAATTACTGCAACTGATCACTTTCCTTCTATGAACAGTCTTGTCAAATTTTCCCATGGCTCAGCCATGCCTGCTCCAATGGATGCCCAAGTCAACAACCAAACTTTTTTTAGTGTGTATGATTGTTAGATCTTTAAAATGCAGTATTTAAAGTAGTTTCAATTTGCTTTTCCCAAGATGTATTTGCATTATTTTCCCTTGAGTTTTTGCCAATAGTTCACTAAGCCCTAAACCAAATGACTAAGCCATAAAACGTTAACATGAAAAAAATAATTGAAGTGACAGCTTGAAGAATGAAAACAATGTAAAGTATAAGCTATATACCGCCACTGAATTATTTCTAAACCACATGCACCAATACTTTGATTTTTGTCATCACTGAAAGCTTATTATTTCTGGAAATACAGCTAAATCAGGAAAAAGGGCTGTGCCACAGTATAGGCAGATACTGGAAAATATTTAGGTTTAAAAAAAATACCCATTTCTCAGATAATCAGCTAGAAAACTATTTGACAGCGTTTCTTAAAAATGATCTTTTGGGCTTGAAGTATACCATTTGAAATGTTCCGATTTTGTCTTGCAACTGGAAAACTGAATTCTTCTTTCCCCAATTCATGTTCTGCAAAAGTTTATTGGTGTCAATAGCTGCACTGGTATAAATGGTGCAACTCAGCGAGGGAAAGGATCATTTGTATGATCAAGGTCCCTATTTGTATAAACCAAGCTGCCAAGACAGCAAGTTTTGGTGACACGGTAAAAATAGTATTTATTTTAAAATTCTTTTTACTCTGCAATTGGCTTATCATTTAAGCGACACACTGCCATTTTATTTTAATTACTACATCTTTATTGCATTTGGCTACAATCCTGCATTTTTTTTTTACCAAAATATTGCTTAGTCCTCTAGTAAGTTTATCTTAGAATGCTGGCAGCTCTCCTTAACCCTAAGGGTAAGCATTGAGGGTTCTGTCTCAGAAGTTATTCCTTTAGAATAATTGCTAAAATAATAAATATGTAATCAGTAAACTAGAAATGCTACAGTAGAATGTTGTCTTTTAATACAGTCTCTTGAAGGATTGAAAATAGGTAGGCATTGATCTTTTTGGATAAAACTGTTGCCAGAAATTTTGTTGGGTAATGACAACTCATGCAGCAGCACACTGGCCCTCTCATGCAACTAGTTCATTCTAACAAACAAATACAATTTTTAAATGTTGCATCCAAATAGAGATGTAGGGGTGTTTTTGGTAGACTCCTCATAATACGTTCAATGTGTGGACCACGGGATATCAATGCCAACAAGCCCTTATCTCTTTCATGATTTCTTTTGTCTACAGAGTCAGGAGTTTGGCAGAACATTTGAAGGGAAAGGTAAATGTGCCAGTACCGCAATCTCCCTAATGTTACGCTGAGGCAGCAGTCAAATGCAAGCCAGATTCAACTCTACCACTTAATTTCAATAAAATTTGCTTATTTTTCATATTCCTCTTATGGTAGATAAATACAACAAAAATCATATGTTTCTGATCTCAGACAAAAGAACAGTGATGAGTTTACTGTTCACGACTTCATTTCCAGTCAAATTCTACTAGTGGACCTGAGATTTCAATATAGCAGCAGCAATGTTTTTATCAACAATGAGGCATACAATACTACTAGTCTGAATATTGGCAAATTATTTGTTCTGGATTCCAAGGATACTTCAGAATGTAATTAAAATGTAGTAATTACCGCTACTGAATTCTATTTGAAATTAAAGAAGCCAACCAGTATGAGAATGTTCTACTTAGATATACAAAACTCAGGTAAAGGCCCTCAGAGCTGAATGTAGCAGTTCCCCTTGCCTTCCTTTTCATGTGCAATATCCTTACAGCAGACTCTTCAGTTGATTTTATAACTCAATGAAACTCCTCAGTAATTCTATTGCAGTCAAACAAATTACTCTAGGTTTATGAGAGCATAAGTCAGAGCTGAAGCCAGCCTATGCTTATTATTTCATACAGCATGAAATAAATCATGGAATCCAATTACACACTAAAACAGCAGGCAGTTTTTCTATACTGGTAAATAGGCATTTATAGCATCTCATGCTATTAACAGAATAAACCTGCACACCACAATTAATTTAGAATTCTTACTCCCAGGCCTGCAGTGAAATGTTGTCTTTTTAGTTTCAAACTATCCGAGAACAAGGGTGAGAAGTGAGCACGGCATGGTCACAGTCTGGTGCAGAACAGGGGTGTGCTGCTGACTGCTGCTGAAAGCAGCTTGGCAAGAGGCTCAGTTTGGCTGTGTGACAGTGGTGCTGCTCTCTGAAGCAGCTAAAAGGAGCTGGGTCTCCACCAAGGCAGCCAGAGGAGCAGTCACAGAAAGTGTGTGACCCATGGGGATATGGAGTAGGTTAGGAAAACCCTAAGAAGAAAAAAGTAAAACAAAGCCAAATGAATCCACTCTAAAGCACATCTGTGGATCCTACGAGGTCCTGGGAAGAAAGAAAATTATTCCAAGAACTGAACATGAATAAATGGACCTAGGATCTAGGGAAAGCTGGGGCAAGTCTTGAATTTAGGATCAGTGCTACTTGCCCCAAATCATGAAGCGTAGGGGCAGTGAGAGGACCTGGCCCTACAAAGCAAATCCAAGCAGCAGCATGTGGACTGATGGTTGTTAATGTACAGCCTGCACAGAGGAGCTGACTTGTAGAAGATTCTTGTATCTGAAAGGCTGGAGAATATAGCCTGAGAAAGACCAGAAAATGTCTTGTTTTAGGAAGCCTTTTACTTCCTTAGCAGAAGGCAACCCACTGATTTGCCCAGAGGGCAACTGGCAATGCCCTGAGACTGCACAACAGCCTGAGCTCAAGAGGCCGAGTGGTCTCAGGTAAGCAACTCTTTTCTAAGGGGAATCTGAATGCTGTTGTAGACAGGCTATTCAAGGCATCTACCCTGACTCCTCAGGCCATCCTAGGACAACTAACCAGACATACAGCAGTCTCAGGATTAAGGAGGTTAAAGACCAACTTTGCTCACATGCACTGTGTTCCTAACACAAACCACCTTGCTTGTATGTGTAGTGTGAAATAACTCTTACCTCACCATTTTTTGCCAAATATTTAGGCTGCAACTTCCTTTGGTGGGCACTATCTCCTTATTACTGTAAAAACAGCATTATTAGAACTCTCTAACTAAACAGAGTCCTGGTCGCCTGGCTGAGGCATTTAAAGGCTCCACTGCATTAAAGGATAGATTTTACTAATACAGTTCCTCCACAATTATGTCCAGTTTCTGCTTCTGAGAGTTACACAGTATTCTCTAGATAGGAACACAGCAGATGTAACTCAATTTAAGTGGTTTGCATGTAATGTGTTGTCTCTATGCTGTTATTACACTGCATGAAATGCTGTATAAAACCAGATGCCTGCTTATCTTAAACAGCAAAGTGAAAAATGACAGGAAAAGGGAGGTTGAATTGAAAAGATAAGAGGGAGTTACCCATCTTGGGTTGTTCACTTATAGTTACTGAAATTCTAAATGCTTTTCTTCCTGATAAGATTTTTTTTTTTTTTGCATCATAAATATTAGGGGAATTTCAAGTTTTTGCTTTCCTACGGTGTTTAACTTTCAAGCATGAAGAAATACGTCAGTTTTCAACTAAGGTTTGAATCTTAGATCTTTTAAGGTGGCAGCAAGATCTAGCGAATAAAACGGGGTTTCTTTCTAAGTCTGCTCATGACAATTTTTAAGAACTTGAAACACCTTCCATATATTTTTTTTCGTTTTCTTGTTGCCTGTGGCTTCCATTTTGACAGTTAATTAAGCAGGTGTCTCCGATCCTGTTGTAATACGAGCAATACACAAACTTTACAGACTATGGATTCAATGCTGGAGAGGAAGAAAGGAAGGAATCAGAAAAAATCTGCTTTGTTTCCTAGTTATTATTTTTTTTGGTATTATTTCTTTGTACTTACACTAACAGAACACCTATCTACTTATTCTGCTTATTTAAATAATCTTCCTGGAAAAAAATAGGAAGGGGAAAAGTATTTGCCCTGCAGAAAATAAACAGGACCTATAATACTTACAGAGTTTAAAACAAATAGAAAATCAGGCCTCATAGCTTCATCTAAAATGAAGGGAAAGTTCCAAATCTTTGGCAATTTGGGTTGGATTTTCACACACACACACACTCACACACACACACACACACACACACACACACACTCTCTCCAATGTGGGCTTCGGTGAAGTTTTGGCTTAAGTAATGAGAATTTTGCCACTTGTTTCAGTAGAGTTAATATTTAGTGTAAATTTTAAAAAGAGTAATAGCCTGAGAATGAGAATTCATGGGTTTTGTATCACCCCTCAAATGGCTTTTTTGTGATGTTCTAGGAAGATTTCATCATCATTCTGATTCCACTCAGGTCAGCTACAACATAAGGAAATGAGAATAATATTGTTTAATAGCTTCTTAAGAACATTCATGATTAATTGCTGTTAAGTACTAAATATTACTGAGAAAGTATGTGTTGGCATACATATGGTATGCTTAGTTTCTAGCTGATGCAATCCTTGCATGAAGAGCCTTGGGAAAAATACTGCACTATTAAGGACTTCAAACCTAAAAATGCCATAATTTTCTAAGACTGTGACACGCCTCAGAGAGCACAGATCTAAAGGTAAAGCACTATTACTCCACAATCAAATCCTAGAATTTTAATTCCCTTCAAGCAAAACAGTTTTCAAGCAACAATTTAAGGACTCTGGTCTTGACTTCATGGTATTTCTTGGGAAACAGCTTAGTAGGTGGCATTTGCATTTGGTAGGATCTAGTACAATGATAAGTGAAAAATCGTGGTAAGATGCTGCCTAGCTGCATGAATCAGGGTGACCTTCATAAAAACGATCAGCCAGTAGTGTGCCGTTATCAACACCAGTTGTGTTCTAGGATTCTGCTGTTTTTCCATATGGTAATGAAAAAAGGTCATGCCATTTTCTAAAGAAAACTGAATTTGACTTCTTTCCAGTATGCTTAATTTCTTAAGTGACTGGCTTTCTGCTTTAGACCCTGAAATTAATCTTATCTCCTGAGAGGAGACAGACATAACTGCAATTGAGTAGTTTCTCAATTTGTGAGAAATTTTGTGCTTCGCCTTTCTTAGCAGATCTCTGCAAGGGGTCTGTACATCCTTGTAAGATGGGCAGCTGAGAATTTATAGCATGTGTAAGACCTTTTTAACGAGAAGTGGTATAATGTTCATGTTCTGGTGTTGCGGGTGAGAAAGGCCACACACAGTCAACATTCAGCTCGGAGTCTTGCCATCAACACAAGTAAGACTGCATAGATAACTGAAAAATATACAGCTTGGGAAATGGTAAAATGATCCAATACATTTCCTGCTGAGAAAGGTAGATAAGCAGCTGTCAGAGGAGAGCCTTTATAGAATGAGTTGGCATTTCTAGCTTCTTCCCAACTCCATAGCTGCTTATATCATGACCTATGGTTGCTGAGGACATGTACCCAGGCTGGTGGTTTGTGGAGCAAAAACAAATAGCTTTGAGATTCCCCAATGAGAAAACTCACTACCATTAATATGAATATTGTGGAAGGGCAGAATGCGAAGTTTTTCAGTGCCATTACAAGGCACATGGAGAGCTTACTTCCCTTTGCCAGCTTTCAGAATATGTGTATGCTCTAAACAGCAAGAAGGACTTACTTTCTAATGGGTAGGAGTCTAATCTAATCTCAACTGAGTCAATCAGAATCACTCCCTCTAGTCTACATGGCTCCTGAACCAGGTTCTAAATATCCCAGCCTTTAGATTCCTCTTAGAATTATCACTTTCGTAATGTAATTATGAAAGCCTCTATTTTATGCACAATGCTACATAAAAAAAAGAAGTTTGTCAATCAGTTCAGAAATGATGTGTGTAACAAATTACCTGTGGAAAGATCAGAGATTAAGATGGCATGTGCATCACAAACTTAATGATAAAAAATACTGTGAGGCTATTATAAGCTAAGAAAATAATACTAATTTAATATAGCACCATTTTCCATTAAAATTCTTGATAAAATTTATTTGGTTGGCCTGATCTTTCATCTATACAAACTGCACTGGTGGGGGTGGGGGTGTCAGAGTAGGACAGAGACCTGGCTACATACAGGTTTTTTCTTTCTCCCATGTTGTCATGTAGGTCTTGCAAGAAGGCAGGCCTAACTTGAAAACTGTGTCTCAGTCTCCCTGTCCCCCAGGCATTCAATCAGCCACACGAGTCAAGTCACCTCAGTCTGCCCAGTCTACTGGGAAAGAAGCCAACAGAGAGCAGAGGTGTGTACTAGCCACCAGGTTGTTCATTAAGTGATCACAAGCTGCAATTTGGATAATGTTTTTCTATAGCTTAATATCCCAACTGCCAGAGCTGATAGTAGCAAATAATTTTCAGGCTTTATCTACAGCAGAATTAGCCATTCTGTTCTGACTTAAGGCATCGCTTTTTGTAGCAAGAACCATGTTAGGTTAAACACAACCTTCTCCCAACAATGGAGATGAGATCTTTGTCTCATGTGGAGCCCAGGTGCAGGGAGGTATCCTTCACTTACAACACCTGTACATCCGTAACAGCCCTTAATGAACAAACTTACTACAGAAACAGCACTGGGGAGAATGACAGGAGGGGTTGGAAAGACATACAGTAGGAAGGCAGCTATAGTTTGACTCATGGATAAAGAGTGGCGAAGGGGGTAGAAGGACAGCTCTTACGCTCTGACTGGACAATGCCTAAGAATTTACCTTTGACTATAAGCAAAAAACCATAAACGGTGGTTAAAAGGAAAGAGTAGGCTAGGAGCTTTGCATCTAGCAATATAGTTCAGATACAATTCTGCCCCTGAGCGAGGCTGAGGAACCCGTTGTCTGGGGATACAGAAGTACAAGCAGCTGTACTTGGTACAGGCTGTAGATACAGTGGGGGAGAAGGCAGGAGGGAGAGGAAGAGAGATCATGTCTCAATTTCTTTACTTTGCACTTTCTGCTTTGACAAAAATTCGGGGGCTGAGGTGTATGTGCCATTTACGAGATAAAGCATGTAGAACAGTTACAGGCTGTAGAAGAACATGCAGTAATGTGTCTATCTGTTCTTAAATTGTACGACTGCACTGAACAGTCTGCATACTGTTGCTTTTGACAGTCTGCAATTCATTGCTTCTGACTTCAGATCTTTTTATCTGCCTCAATTATTTCTTTCATCTCTGCATACAAAAGGAAGGCTGGGTGACGAGAAGACTCATCAGTACTAAAAATCTTCCTTCTACTCTGCTTTGCAATTGTATTTGCCTGTATTCTTGATGTTCAGAGAGTCACAAAATGCAGATTTCTTCCCATTACAAATACTTCAAAAAGGATGTTCTCAAGGCAGCTTGGTATAAATTTGACCTATTTTTTCCTCTTTAACTGTTTATGAAATGCATTTAATTCTCTGTATTTTCTTCCATGCTCAAATAGGTGATTCAGTGTTATTTTAGAGGGCTAACACTGATGAGCACCCAGATGATAACACTGTGGCATGTGGAACTCAATAGAGAAGAAAATCTGTCAGTAAGTCAATGGGTTTTCATCTCATGTTTTCTGTGAGGAGATTAATCTGTTCAGTGAGGTGTTTGGCCAGCAAGTGTGCAGTTTCCCTTTTACCTTGTGGAAGGTACTAAACCTCTTTCAGCACTGGGACTGAGTTATGATTTACCTTTCCATAGCAGCTGTGTTCCAGGACTAGTCCCTCCTGAATTTATGTGGAAATAGTCTTGCCTTCATGTCAGCAACTCTGGGATCTGTCAACACTAAAAACCCACTGCCATTTTCCTTTAATCAATACAAAAATTCCAGGCAATCCTTCTCTTCTTCAAGGTCACTTCTAAGGGGCCTTCCCAGCAGAAAAAGCCATTTATCCCACAAGTTTTCTTCTGCACCACACAAACTTCTCACAAAAATAGAGAGCCAAGTAACTAATTTTTGTGCAAACTAACTGTCACTAAACCAAGTGATGCATGCTTGCTGGGATGAAATACAGGACAACTGGGGCTTTCAGTAAATAGAAAAGTTGCTATGAGCCATCATATGGGCTTTACTTCACAGTTTCATTCTAACATTGATTTAGGACTTAAAGACATTCCTCATTATTGCATAGTGTAATTACATGAACAGTGTAAGTGAAAAAATGCTCATCTATATGGTAAAATATAGCCACTGATGTACTTCACGTTCTTATACGAGTCCCAGTTTTCAGAAGGGCAACAGCTGCGTTTGTCTCAATTGAAAACTACTATCAATACGTAGCATTTTTCATTGGAACTACTGGCCTCCACATGTTGTCTTTGTTGTCCTTTATAGCTCCTTGTTAGAAAAAACAATAGTAATAAATTAAAACATATTAAATTTTCTAGTAAGAAGCACAGTGAATGTATTTGTCCTAAATAAGAATTTAGGATAGGGTACATAACAATTAAGCTTAATATAAACATTAGGCTAACATACAAAATAATGTCAGAGAGGGTGGCTGTGACAACTAGGCATTGTAAACAGCCTCTTCCACTCAAATCCAATACGCTAATCTTGATTTTTGTGACATTTTATTACATTTTATTCATTAATCTTATTCAAATACACAGGGAAGGTAGTGACTGTCCTCCCACAGGAACACAGCAACACCTGGCACACAGAACACATTGCTGCCCTACTGTAGATTTTATCAGTGCCAGCTTTGCTCCACAGAAGGTGAATAATACAGCTTTTCTGCACAGGATAAATCCTGCACTGTAAAAGTCAGCAGAAGTCAACAACACCTAAGACTACAAAACCATTTTTGTGCGCCCTTATTCTATTTCATGAAGACATGTGAGTAGAAAACAATGACATGAATAATTACATAGATTTTACTTATACAAAATAAACCAGTGCACTTGAGAGTGACCTTTATGTCACACATGATTCTGAAATAAAAGATAGTAAATAAATTATGTTATAGAAAAGCTCAACAGCTTCTACTTGTAAGTTTCCATGGGGAAGCAGTTGTTCAGTGATTGGTCACCTTAAAGAAAATCCTAAATGAAAGAATTATATATTAACATCCTCAAGAGCAGTTGTCTGTAAATGGAAATGCCAGCATGGAAAATATCATTAACTTCCCTGAGGTCAAAGGCATGGTAATTTAAAACAATATAAAATGTAAATTTTCAAACTTGGATGAAAAAAGGGAGCAAGGAGAAAGGCTACAAATGATTCATTTTTTGTTCAACAGACAGTATTCAGAACAGCAAATTTTTTAGTAACTACAACACAGTACACAGAAAATTTCTTGCCATATGAAATAATGCGCTGAATCTCAAGATAACCAAATGCTTTTACAATTTCATCTCACTTCCCATCTGCAGACATCCATAGCCTTCTAAATCCTTTATGTGCATGAAAAAATGTTCCTGGTGTCTCTGCCTCTGCACCATAATTATTGTGCACTGGCTTTTATCAAAATATTTAAAGTAAGGGATAATGAGGCCACATTTTCAAAACACTGCAACCACTGGTTTGGTTTTGCAGATGACATATTCATGCATGTAATCAGCACATGGAGTCACAACTGCATTTCAAAACTCAATTGCTTCTCAGTGTAAAAATTTATTGTGCCCATAAAAAGCTAAAAAACCTCACCAATCTCTCCCCCTCCATCACCCTTGACTACCAAAAATACCAATACATAATCTTGGGGCAACTGACTGGCCACACAAGAATACTGAGAATCAGCAACATAGCTCAGGCATCACTTCAGCCACATATGCAGCTCTTCACAGCTTTGAGACTGGCAGAATACGAATATTCCCTTCTGACTCTGGTCACTTCCAAGACATTCTGTTTGAAGAAAAATTAACCGCTCAGGCCTCTGCATGTGTAGCACCTGCTTCTTGAAAACCTAGTTCATTGTGTTTAAAAAACCCCAAACCCAGAATCACAAACCTTTTCTATTCTTATATCCAGTTGTATCACAATATTGAAACAGGTTTTTTTAATCTTTCTGTCACAGAAGTACAATCTAAGTGTGACATTCAATTTTCCCATACAATCAGAAGAGTCATGTGGTAAATAAAAAAAACAAGGAAAGAGGAAAATAACCCCCCAGTACACAATGTACAGAACACCAAAACAATCCCCTCCCTTCTATAAGAGCATCTACAGAATAGGGCATATTTCAACACTCACGGCTATCGTAGCATATATTGCCCAGGGCACGTCCTGTTTGAAGCAATACTTCCTGGTCTTTGCAGTTTAACAGCTGCACCAAAGGAGGGATCAACCCAGCATCCACACATGGGTTCCGCATAAATTCTGCAAGTAACACAAAGCCTGTTAAGGAGAGACAGCTGTTTTCAGTCTCATCAATTCTAGTTACACTGGCGTGGCAACTGGGCCTTTTGTGTGACTAAACACAATCGGAGATAAGCAATGTAAGTTCTCCTGAACGTTTCTAGAGAATAAGCCAAAATCAGGATTAGGGCTTAGTTCTTTTCATTATTTGCTAATTTAGAAGGAATTAAGAATATTTAATTGACTTCCATGGAAACTAATTTAACACAGTTCAGGCTGTGAATATTTTTAGCATCACAAAGAAGTGCTGAAAACAACAGTGAATTCACAATAAATTCAACATAACTTAAAATTACTAAATAACACAAAAGGTGATTTAAAACTAGTATCCTAGAGCAGCATTGTTCACTCCCTATTCCTTTAATCAGAATTCCTGAAAAGCTTTTGCTTTAAAACAATTAAAAAATAAAATTAAAGCTCAGTCACAGGCTCTTTACTTGGAAGGTAAGGAAAGGAACAGAAAAACAAAGAATGAGAAATATAAAAGATTATGTGAGGCCAAAGGCCTGTATCTTTCCACAATCTAACTGATGCCCACTGTGGGAGGAAAGGTAGAGGATCCATCCCTTGAGAAGCTCTCTCCCCTTCTGTCCTTTCTTTCTGTTGTGTCACAGAAAACCTAAGTACTATTTCACACCCATACAAGTCATAGAGAACGATGCTGGTGTAAGATAGATAAAGGGCTGATCTCCAGAAGGAGCTAAGAGTTGGCAGGCACTGTGCTGCACATTTTAAAAAGGAAGTTTATAGAAGGAACCACCTGATACATCAGTAACTATGTATGTAAACTACTTCATAGTTTACTCTGTGCACCCTTTAGAGACGAAGTATTGTAACAGGCAAATGGCCAACATGTTTTTGATTTATTGTGAATTGCAAATTATCACAGAATGGTAAGGTTGGAAAGGACTACAGTGGGTCAGGTCATCTGTTCCAAAATCCCTGCTCAAGCAGGGTTTTCCTAGAGCACATTGCACAGGACTGAATCCAGACAGTTCTTGAATATCTCCAGTGAGGGAGACTCTACAACCTCTCTGGGCAAGCTGTTCCAGTGCTCAGTCCCCCGCACAGTAAAGAAGTCCTTCTTCATACATTGGTAAGGTCCCTCTTAGTCATCTCTTCTTGAGGCTGAACAGGCCCAGCTCTCTCAGCCTGCCCTCACAAGAGATGCTAAAGTCCCTTAACCATTTTTGTTGCCCTCTGCTGGACCCACTCCAGGAGCTCCCCATCTCTCTTGCACTGAGGAGCCCAGAAATGGACACAGAAACCAAGATACACCCTCACTAGGGCTGAGTGGAGGGGCAAATTATTTCTCTTCCTGATCCTAGACAATGTTGGATCTTTCAAAATCAGTTTGCCTTTGGGTTACATAGTCATTTATAAGACAGAATCAACCAGGGTGCACAATCCCCCTAAAAACAGATGAGAAAGTTTTTCTGATTCTGGATGAACAAAGTTCCTCATGCTAATAATTCAAAGATTTCATACAACGCCTGAAGTGCAACTACATCTTCTTAAATACTCCCTTTGTTGCATCCATTGCAATGTTCCTTGTTCTGTAGCTACAAAATTTAGTCTCTTTTGTAGTTAATCTTGCAGTGTTATTTTAGCTAAAGAATTATTATAGAGGTAAGCAATACTCATGTGATGATAAACTTTAATAAATCAACAGTAGATTAAGAAGAATGAGCAATATCTATACACTTGCACAGGTACAACAGAAGAGAGTTGTGAGTGCAATTAATGTGCAATTAAGTTACTGTAACATTTTAAAACTGTGGCCAGATGCTATAGAGTGATAAACAGTGATGATATCCATCATAACACAACAAATATCAGATTCATCTGTTCTTTAAAATTGGTCTTCCCATGTCCTTGTAATGTTCAATCTATTTCTTTATCACCCACTTTCAACTTCATTGCAACGCTTGTTTGCTAAATGTATTTTCTTCCTCTCAATTGCCTGTAAAAGCTTTTCTCTGTTCCTCAGCTTTCCCTGAAGCACTTTCTTTTACACCCACCAATTTAACATAGTCTCCACATCATCGAAGTCAGATTTATCTTTTTCTCCTAGTCTGTAACAAGAAATTAAACCTTTTTTCTCCTAAAAGATTGAGAGGTCTCAGTCTGCTCTGCTGTTTTTTTAGGTTCTTCCTCACCTGGCGAAAAAGAGTAAGAAACCCCTTCTCCACCCTCACTCCATCTGGAGTGCGCAGAAGCTTTCAGGCTCCCATTCAGCAACAAAATAACCAGGTAATATGCAGAGCAAACTTGTATTTATCAAGGTCATGTAAGGTCAAGAAGTAAAAGAAATGGCGCCATATATAGCAAAATAGATCTGTGAAACAGGAACAAAAATGTAATAACTGCAACTTTATTTGCAGTTGACACTACACAGAAGTCATAGAAGAAAGAGAAAGTAATCGAGAGCAGACTCATTTAGAAAGTTCCCACTAACCTGGCAGGGAAATGAAGCAGATCCTGTGAAGCAAAGAATCGCTTAAGAAGTTAGGAGGAGAACCCCAAGGACAGAATGACATAAACCAAAGGACGAGATTTTGAAAGAGAAATGTGATTGTGATCTAGTAATACAGACTCTGAAGATGATGTTCTCACTCTTACACCTTGGCAAAGAAGATGAGAATAAAGAGCTCGGAAGAGGGTTTAAAAAGTGCTCAGTGGGGAGAGAAACACCATTTTACAAGTGCATCTGAGCCTTCAGAGGGCTCACAATTGAAAGGGAAATAGCTGTAGCTGGAGAAACAAGAGTGACTAACTGAAGTTTTGTGTGTCTGGATATTCAAAACCAGAGAGACTAGCATGAGCTCATGCTGGGAGGAGGAAGAGTCATGTGGGCTGAAGAGGTGAAGCAGCAAGAGCACCAAGAGGTTGAAAGAAAGAGATGAAACATGACAAAACCACTAAGGCAAGTAGAAGCTTTTGATGTGACCAGACGTATGTACGTGTGCATGTGTTAAGACCAGATGAGGGGAATACAAAAGGAAAACAAGAACTGAGGAAGGAAAAGATGCTCTTTTATCAGGAACACCCGAAGTCAGAGACTCTACTCTCAGCTCTGGCAGTATTGCATGGCGTGACCATGGGGAAATGAGCTCAAGCGCTTGGGTTTAATGCCTACTACATGTAGGATGTTGATAGCACAAATTTCTCAAAGTGCTCTGAAGCTTGTTGAAAACAGGATAAGCATTAAACTCTCGTATTTTTATGTAATAAAACAAAGAAAACAATAGAATTCAAATAAGGTATTCCTCGCTATCCTGCTTAAGCAACTATTTCCACAGAATCAGAATCCAATGAGAAATACTCAAGACGATCTCAGCCTTGAAAGCACTGGTTAGGTTAAATAATTTCTGAATACTGTCACTTTAACCTTGGCTGATAGGTCCTAGTTACACCTGCTAATGACTAAAAGAAAGACAAAAGCTATTTTGTATGACGAACCACGTAAAATGCCAGATTTTCTGAAGGGCGTATATATAACAGCAGTCTAAAAGCTGTCAGGAAAAATGATACATTAGAAACTATTCAGACACTTCATGTATTATTTCAGATTTGAAAGGTACTGGCTAAAATGCTCTGTAAGAGAATCTTTCATGAAACAATACACAGTAATCACTTCAGCCATTGTGAACATTGATTTTATTCTTAAGTTTCCTTGGGTAGGAGCTACAAGGACTAACCGTGAGGATGCGCAGTTGACTGTGATATTCTGAATACACTTATTATGAATTCATTAATTATAGAAAAAACATGAAATATTGTTCCATAAATCCCTATCATTCTGAAACATTTCTAAGTTTAAATGTCTATGTTTACATTTTTTACTAAATAATTTTAACACTTAAAAACTAAACATATATATCTTCTTTTCTTCTTAATGTCATTTCTGAATGTCCATATACAGCACTGTCTCAAAATCAGTAAAATGTGTGGACAAGGTCACCATGGGGCTATCAGTAAGAACCTGTAGTATTGTGATTCCAAAGAAAAGGTGGAAATGGAATGTGGAAATAGTCAGCAGTAATGTATCCCTCTCTCTGACGAGGCATCAGCATGAGAGTTTACAAAGGGAGAGGGATAAGGCTGCCAGTACAGCAGCTAAGAGGCATCCTACTTTTCTCTACCTGGCCTCTGGTGAAAGCAAGCCCAAAATGCAATCTCTGCCTCTTCTGCTGGGACAGCAGCAAGTCCAGGAGTGAGAAGTCGGCCTCTACCCTCATCACAGGGTTTGCCCATAGTGCCTGCCTGCAGATACGAGGCCATTCTTCTGAGCTTAAGGTATGCAGTGTATTGGGTGAGTTTAAGATAATTCTTTCTAAAGAATAATTTTAATAGTTTTTGATTATCTCCTATGTTATATCATATACTATATGTATATAATACTTACCAAAATGGACCCCTGATTCTCATTTGGGACTCTGGACTCTAACACATATAATGCTCTTTAGGTAGAAGTAACTGGTTTTGGTGTGGTATCAAAGGCCTCATAAAGGTAATAATCTTATCACAAATCTCAGACCAAAGAAATGATCTGCTACCCCTTAACTACCTGTATATATGCCAGTGCTGTAACTACATGCACTATGCACAAGTGGCTGCACAAATGGTGCATGTCTTTTTTTCTTCATGTAGTTCATACAGAAATGCATTTCATCAGTCGTGTGCTATTTCTGCCCAATAAATTGCACTATTGTCTTAAAAACTAAATACCCTGAAAGTAAGGGCTAAAAAAAAATCCCAGCGGGCCAAATGCAGTTTTGACTGTATTAAAAAGTAGAGAAAAAAAAATTGACAAAACAAAAAGAGTGAAAGGGAGAGACATGAAAGGTGTCTAATCTATAAAATGAAAACATAAATGAAGTAAAACATACTGACAAGTGAGGTGAAAAACTGAAGATGTTCCAGCAGAAAAGTTCTTGTAGAAAACCTCACCATTTCTGGCTACTTCTGCTATGATGTTAGCTACTTTTGCTGTGCAGGAAGACTGTGGCGTCAACAGATTCGCGAACACCTGAAGAACTCCACTTTTCTGGATTTTTTCACTTGTCTCCATATCTGAAAAACACATGACACAAAAAATGACTTGTGCATCAACTTGCTTCGGGGAAGAAAAGAAAGAAAAGCAGAAGGGAAGTTAAGTCTTCTCAAAAGTAATTATTAAAGTCATTTTCCCATATAAGAAGCCAACTGTTATTTCAGTAACCGTATTTATTTTATCTGATGTGCTTGCAGAACTTAATACTTTGCCATTCCCAGTCAATTGATCTTTATAAGGTGACTGCTATATAAGTAAATACGATACAAACCTATGCATACATGAGGGAAGTACTGGAGAGACTGGTATGCAGTGATATGCAGCAGACTAAGGTACTACGTAAAAGTCAAGGAATGATACTCTGAAGCAAGGAACTATTGGAAATGTTCAAGGAATGATGAGGGAAGTCCTTACAGCTGAGGGTACAGCTTAATGCAGTGCAGGAATCAGAAACTGGAGGAGAGCTAAGATGATCCTGGTCTAGACTCCTCTTATGCTCATCTTAAATATCATCTATGTTACTCCGCTAAGCTACAGTAGATCCCATGTAGAATCAATAGAAGGAAAAGGAGAAAAGAACACTGAGTTTCCTGTAGTAGAGATCAAACATTTCGGACTAAAACTTTCCTCGCTCTTCATGTAGTCAAGAATTGTGCAGTTGCTCCATAACAAGGCCCCACCTAATATTTCTGGCCAACAGCTCTGTAACAAACTGAAAATTAACATCAATTCAACTACAGTTAAAGACAAGGTACTAGATGCTGTAACATATTTTGCTAATGCTTTAAATAATGGCATATTTGAGATGAATATCAGTGTGACATACAGTATGATTGGATGGCAGCTATCATTTTAGAAAGCAGCATGGCTCATTAAGCCATTTATAATGGAAGTTGCTTGCATTCTTCAAAAATGACTGTGAGAAGCTCCAGTTGATGTCTTTCACAAAGCAAAACAAATCCACCTGAATGCAAGTCTGCTGTTAAAAAACCCTGTCTCATATTTTTAAGCAGTACAACATGCACAAACCCCCTCACATCACTCATAATTAAAGGTTGACAATAAGTGCAAGTTAAAATTCAAAATAACACTACAGCTTGACAGTACTGGTGAGAAACAGATGTAGTCCTTTTAGGGTTGAACAGTCCTCTGAGCATCTCTGCAGTTTCTTAGAAGCACCCTTACTCTGGTGTAAGAGCCATCAAGACAGTCAGGTAGGGCAGGCAGCTACATTAGAAATCAACGGAATTTGGTTTTATAAAGTATCTTTCAAGTCTGTGAGAAAACTGAGGGATATTCCATACTCTTGAACAGTGAAGGAGGAGCCTTTGAAAAAACTAATCCAACAGTTTTTTCAAGTCATCCTCTGTTTTCCCCCTAAACAAGTAAACTCATAATTTGTGCACCACAACCAGCTGGTCTTATGGAGCAGCAGTCTGCAATCACTCTTTAGCTGTGCTTCACCAGTGAACTGGTAACAACATGTCCCTGGGCTTACCACTCCCTCTCTCCTTCCCCACTGTCAGGGCTGCAATTGATTTTTGACTTGTGGCAGCCCCAGGACCATCCTGCTACCTCCCAGCATGGGAGAGATCCACTCAAGCTGACCCTGAAAAGAACCCATTACAAGCCTGGCAGATGTGACTCACATGGGTTTTGTGGCTCACATGCAGTACGTACATGCTTCAGTGGCTGTGAGCTGGTTACGTCTAGATGACAGAAAACAGACTAAAAAGAGAGATTTCAAGTCTGGATTGCAGTTATGCCTCCTATTTCTGTATTCAGTTCCAACTTGGGACGTTGGTGTTTGGCTAGAACCACTCATCCACAGTATGTCATTCATGACATCTGATTCCAAACAGATTAGGTATCAATAAAGGTTAATTTCAACATCTCATGCATAATGTAAATGCTAATTATTATTAACCTGTTTACAATTTACTAAACTGCAATTTTTGAAATACATTGAGAAAGCCTCTCAAAAAATATAACGTAAAGAAGGTTATGGCTTATTTGGAAGCTTTTATAAGTTCTGACATATAGCATATATTTAGGAGCTATATTATCTGGTGGATATATACAGATGAAATAGAAGTTTCAATTCAGAGAAAATCATATCAGGACTAAAGACTGGTCCAGACGTCTTAGCTGTCTGCTAAAGAAGAGCTCCTCCTCTGTACTCAGAGTACAGAATTCAAAATTCAAAATGCAGGTATCTGTGAACCTGTATTAGTAGGCAGGAAACATTACTGCACTTTTTCCTGTCATGCTGCTGAGATATACAGTATCCAGTCTTATTTTTATAATCTCTAGTTTGATGGACTCATGACTGTGCAAAGCATAAATTACAAAAGTAGAACTAAATATATCCTGCAAGAAGAGGGAAAATAAAATTAAATGCTTCTCCAGGCAAGTTGTGTGTAGCAGATACACCCTGATTTATTTTCTTAAGATAAGTGAGCACCAATAAAAGCACAGACCTCAGCAGGCCTGTCAGAAACTGGGAGATGAGCTAGGTGCAATCACATAAATGAAAACAGACCAGTGACCCTTTTCTTACTCCTAAACAGTAGAGCAGGCACACCACATACACTCTTCCCTTCAAACTAATATCTGAATGTTTCTTGTTACCCAGATCGAGTACCAATGTCAAACTTCTGCTAGTTATAAAGGAGGGAAGACTGATTAATTTGACCAGCAACGAGCGAGTATACCTGTCCCCGGGCAGGGACACTCTTACTTTTGCTCTCCCCCGGGTGTGTGTTCAAGCATAATTATTTTGGAGAAAAAGCACACTACTTTGGCATCAGGTAGAAGATTTGCTACTAACTACGCAGCCCACAGTGCTCTCTGAGGTGCTTTTTGCCAGGAATCTCCTTAGGTGTAAAAAAATGCCACAGGGTGCTTCAGCTTGTCTACTCCAAGTCTACCTAACCCCTACCTAAGTTCTTCCTCTGCAGAACACATACAATTTACACTTGGCGTAATACACAAATGAATCCAGTTACAAAATAGAGAGATGACAGTATGACATTAAATCTTTGAAAGTAGTTTATAGTAGAACCTCCATATAAGGCATCCTAAGGGAATGTGCCAAGAAAATTACTGTTACATCCTCAGGCACATTACTGTTTTGTATCTGCAGAATAAATACTTTTTTTTTTTCCCCCAGGGATTCTGTGTTCATCTCATGAGAGTTCTATTAAAGAAGGTGGGAATAAAAAAAGACTGTGCTGAAACATTCAAATTAATTTCTTAAGTCACATGTAATTAGTAGATATTCTAGTTATAGTAAACCAATCATTTTTCTGGAGCTTTGAAATGCTTATACGAGGACGGGTATTTTAATTGGAGCAAGATGTCTTATATATAAACCTTATTAAATTTTTATTTAAATTGTTAATTGCCTTGTTAAATATAGCATTTTTGCTTGTTATTTTTTTATGTTCTTTTAAAGAAGGAAGACTTTACAGGCAAATGACGCACAGGGTTGCCCTGTGAAGTCCAGACAAAGATCTTCAGCCACTCTTCAACTGTCTGAGAAGTGAACTGTACACTCAGTTCATGTACTAAGTGTTAAAATGCATGTCTCTAGAGGAAAATACCAAGTTGGAGGTCTTGAGGTTGACTTCAGCACACCTGTAGGTATATAAGCACTTCTTAGAAGTGCCCAAATGGGACAGTTACTTCATGGCTACTTGCAAAACCTGAGCCAACAGTCCTGTGTGTGACCCTGTGCACACATGTGTGTGCAGTTCTCAGCTCTGTTCTGTGGGATGCACCTGAGGCATAACTGTGGTAGGAGAGGAGTGCAGTTGAAGACAGCACTGCAAAGCAAATAACTTCTCTTAAACTAAACCTTTCTACTCCTTTGGGTTTTTGTCCACTGCAACTATAGAGTGGCATTGTTCATGCAGGGACTGCCCACCCATTAAGGCCCATGAACCTTTGTCTCCTTTTTCCTCAGCTTCATGTAACACGAGTCCTGTATAAATACATGAAACATAAAGGGGCATAAACAGGGACATAAATGAAGGAAAGCATGCGTGGTGTTATTCTTTGGAGTGGACAATGAAGGGTCATGTTTATACAGCAGTTTTTCCACTGTGATTGTAAAAAACCATGAGTTGGCGCTTCTTCTGCAGAACATGAGACTGAAAGACCACACACCAATGCTTGCAAAGGGCTGGTACTCATACCACTGCCTGGCCCTGGCAGAAATACTGTAGGGTTTGCTGAGAGAATCATAAATTTCTAGTGGCTTTAGCACAGGCAACCCTCAATTCTTGCCTTTATTTGTTCTCTTCAGAGGCTGGAGAAGGTCTGACTGGCTCCCTGTCTTTGTGTGTTCGTGTATGCATGAAAGAGGTATTATTTATTAAGAATATGAATCTTCTGCATGCTAGTTTGGGCTTCTTAGTAAATTATTAAGAGGCTAAATTATTTTGAAAACTTATTTCAGTTGTCATCTTTTGAACTGCTATTTCAATATATTGCCCACCATAGTTGGAGCGAGAAAAAAGAAAAAATTTCTCTAGGACCTAGATCTAAGCAAAATCTCTGCCACATATTCTTCTTCCGTGCTTTCTATACTAGCCAAAAGGGAAATTACAGCCAACATTCCTTTAGAAGAATTGCATCTCCTTTCAAATCTGTTAATTCTGTGTCTGAAAGAAACACAGAAATCTAGGCAGCCTGACATTAGGGTGCTACACCTCAAAATCCTTTTGCTATATGAGACGTCCAGATTTCAAATGTTTTCTTTTAAAGCCTGATTTTCAGTCTGCTTGCACCAGCCCACCCGTGGAGCGCCCACTATCCCCTATCTTAAAGCAATGAAACCGTAGGATTGTAATAATGTTGCTTTAGAAACAGCCCTTTTGCACACAATATAACAGTGATGTGCCACAGAAGCAAAATTGGGGGAATAACCCTCTAAGGTTAAACCTGCAGCTTTAGATGTCTCTTTATATCACCAGATATCAAGACAAAGGGAATGTTAGATCATGGAGTGTCAAAATCTTATTAATGTCATAGCTGGGTGATTAAAATGTCAATATCCTTGCTTTTCGTGGTTTTTGCAGTGCCTGAAGTCAGAATAAGAAAGAGTGTGGGCAGGAAGTTTTTTTAATGCCATAGATCAGAGCCGGAGAGCAGAGCACCATGGCTATCAGACTGCTTAATTAAGTAGCAGAAATCAGTATAGGAAAAAAATTCAGTGAGTGTCCCAAACGAAATCCTACACTTTCTCTCAATTCCTCTGAAATTTCACTTCCTTCTATTCACTCTTTTCTCCTCTCTGTATCATTTTGTCCAACTTCAAGCGAAAGAAAAAGCAGAAATGGGGAAGAGAAGGGAAAGGGGAGGTGCATCTGTCAGAAGTGCTATACTATGCCCTTGCTAGCAGCAGAAAGCTATAGGTTCACCCTTACTATTCTCTATAAATAACAAGTTTAAGTTACACTATTGTTAGTAACCCAACAGTAGTGATGGCTAGCATTGCAATAATTCCCACGTTGTGGAGCTTCACACCACCAATGAGGCTTAGCACAGAATTGCAGATAAACAGCTTTGTGAGTGTCCTCTTTCTTAAACAAACCATGTTTGCCATGTGCTCTTTTGAAAAACGTATGTCTCTCTAGCTGCAAAGCTGTTTTAGAAACCTACTGAAACTACTGCAGAAAATTACCTTGGCTTTATAATGTTCCTCCTACAGGTACTCTCATCAAAGAGAAAGATGAACACATGAATAAATGATGAGCCATGTATATCGTGAAAGGAACCTTCCATCTGCACTTTCAGGAGGCAGAGGGAAGAGAATGGAGGGAACAAGGGATATCTTTCAATCTGGCACATCTTCTTAACCACCACAATAAAAAGGTTCACAGGACCAAGAGTAAGTACTGATGTTCTCTCCATATACAGCCTCCCTCAAGAAATACTGTCTCCCTCCATAGCCTCCTACTGTATTTTTCAAACCACAAAATGAAGATTTTAGTTTGACGACAAGAGCACAAAAAGTGAGTTGTAAAAAACCTCAGTAAAATTATGTGCTCTCATGCAACAAATATGCACCACTGATGTGGAGGCTTTTGCTTAGCATACCTTAGCCAAAAAGGCTCTTCCAGTCATCAAGAGTTAGTTTTACAGGAAAAAAAAAAAGTCCTTTAATAATAATTTATATATAAAAATAACTGGATAAATTTAATTCTTTTTGGCACACTCCTCCTCACATGGGGAAATCCCCCAAAATACAATCTGCTTGCTCACTTATCCTTCAAATTAGACACCTATGAGGCAGGGAGGGAGGATTCTTCCTTAGCTGTGCAAATGTTTCCATCATGGTGTTTGAAGCAGCTACAGGGCAACTTCAATTCCTATTTTTAATGAAGAAACAGGGACAGTACACAGATGTTTGTAATTAAAATCTCAGTTCTAACACGGAAGGAAGGACAGATGGAGAGACAGATTCATCAATCAACTAGCTGCAGGATTCCCACTGATTAAATTCTCCAAAAGCTACATCCAAAGTAAAAAAGTGAATTTCAGGATGAGATTCCACCCCTTGAATAGCCTGTTGAAAGTACCAATGAAGTAATTTAATAAAAATACTTGCCCCCTATACCTTCAATGAAGAAAAACACCTATCAATACTTCCACAAATATGGCACAGCGCAAGGCAGAATATAAAAGTCAGGCAGCTCGGAAGCCCCAAGTTTCAGAACTGGATCCAGTTTAGAATCCTGACACACAGCTTGGTGGATTTATCTGAGCTGTTCCCCTGCTCCCTCTTTCTGACTCGCCGCCTCCAAGAGGTAACCACTTCAGTAGGAAAGTTGACGGAAGAGTTTGACATTTCTGCCTCAGCATCCTCATGTTTTATATTCAGCCTGTGTGGACATTTTCATCTGCCACCCCTGGTACCCTTACTAACTGGAATTGTTACACAACCCAGGGTAAAGGGTATCATCACGCTTTAATTTTTCAAACTGTGTAACAGAAATACTAGGCCTATAGTGTAAAATCCTTTTTTCCAAACTTGACCTAGTTTAAACATCAAATCAAACAAGGAGCACTTTGTAACACACTATTTGAAATGTTTTATGGTGCTTTTAAACAATCTCTTAAGAGTGCTCTTAAGTGAGCTGAAATGCCTGCTGTAAAATTCCATCCTTTGCTTATTGAAAGAGTAGGTCTACATTCAAAGGAACCTTTTAGCTACTGCTATTTTTAAGAAGTTCAGCTGTCAAACCAGCTGAAGGAAAGCCTAATCTATACAAGATCACATTTATAAGATATAAGTGACTGGAGCAAATCTAAGAATGAAATTTCAGACCCGAAATTATGAATTACATGATGTTTAAATATAACTTCTTTTTTAAAAAAAGTAGGCGGTTTCCTTTGCCTCTGTATTGCATTTTCAAAAGGAAGGCCTTTTCCTTTGCTTCTGTATTGCATTTCAAAAATGCAACCTAAAAAAAAAGATGCGTCAATTCTATTATCTGGAACTGCTATTCACTGACACCTTCCACGAAGAAAAAATATGTAGTAAGTTAATCTCTATTTGGCACATTTTGTATTTAATGAATAGCACTTGGAATTTAACACTTGGATAAACATTTAACTATCTGGCACTAACTAAATACATCACTATTAACAGGAATTTATGTAAAATATAATCCCACTAAGCACCGATTACCATTCAGTATCATTAGGGTAAGCCAGTTTACTGGGAGACAGTCCAATAAAAAGCAGTCACCTTGATTTAGTATAGTTACACTGTAATAATATACTACATACAGAACTTATGATGAAACATTTCTGAATTATTTGTACACAGTGCCATGACAAGGCAACAGCTCCATGACCTAAGATGCAAGAAGCATCCTTCTTCAGCAAAAAGAAGGAGCACTTTGTAACACACTATTTGAGCCCAAACTCCCTCTTATAAATTATCCACAGGATCTTCAACTTTTAGCTGGGTATTTGACTAGAAGTCTTCTCAGCTAAGCTTAATGGCTTGCAATGAGCTTGACTGACCGAGCTGGCCCAAGTCAATTTGAACCCCTGGCTCTTCTACAAGAGATTATCTGTGTCAGAGGCAGACTAGAAGTTCTTGCTTGTATGAGTAGACTGCTCTAAGATGTGGTGTTTTATTTTGATGGCTTCCTAACAGCAAACCCTTACTGCTGATGCAGCTATATTGCCAAAAACTACAAAAAATATAATGAATGTCTGTTCTGTTGGTAATGTTCTTCCTGAGGGACATGGTACTGTAGAAACTGCCACTGTACTAAGATGGTTTCGATTCTCGCTAGTGCAAAAACAGGCCTAAGCCTTCCCTAGCAGCAGAATATAAAACCTTTGTCAGCGTTTTATGTACTATCTCCACTTTCTCACCAAAAATCTGAGTGCAAGCAGCTGTTGTAAAAGGCAGTGGGAATTACAGAGAGATGGCATACATCACCACTTAGGTACCCACATTTAGCTTGTTTTTTTTCTTTCAAAAATGTTATATTTCAATCTTTTTCTCCCTTCTCCCACTTCTCTCATTCCTCTAAAAAAAATATCTTATGCACTACTTCGATCTTTGTTATTCATCCCCTTAGTTTCGTTTCTTTCTTTTTCATTCCTATTCCCTCTCCCTCCCTTGGTCTGCATAGACGTTATATACGTTATCCCTACACCACTGAAGTCCAAAGAAGCTGGATCAAGACTTAGTAGAAGCTAAACAGACACCAGCTCATGTCTCCAATATGCAAAGAAAACAAATCGTACAGGTTACTATCGGTAGCTCAGTGCTGCTATTAATATTTTTGCAATTCCCAAGCCAAACTAGGAATAATAAAGTAGTAGAATCTTTGTCACGGGCTAAGACCACTGTCTTTCTAAAGAATACTGTAATTTCAGCAGATAACTATAAATTTTAGCAGACAGTTACGATAATACTGTTGTTGTTTTATCTTTTTGGAGGAGGACATTCTAACTTTCATCTGCATATTTCCATTTTGTGGATATACATCATAAGCGTCTGCTGCTTGTTGGAACGTTCAAGCTGGGATGCTTAGGTGTCAGGACTAACATTCAGGAATGTGTCTGCTGTGTCTGAGTATACATCCATGGGTGGCTTCCTTCTTCTAAGATCACAGATGGGTGGCATATACTAGGGATCACTGGAGGGCAGACCCAAGGAGGATCAAAAATCCACCTGGATGAGAGACTGCTGTTAAGAACAAAGGCGGATGCTGAAGATCAAAGAGGAATAAGAAAGCAGAGAAATGCTATTTGTCAATTAATTTAGTTCTACTTGCTATCAGTTGTTTTAATAGGCCACTAATCCAATTAGTAGCATTTTCTACCCACTTGCTTATGCTAAGCCATCTTGATGTGCTTTTGCCCTGGCTTGTGTTGTCACAGCTTGCATATTAGTAAAGTGTATTAAAGCTATGGGGATGCTGAAAGCTTGTTTTTCATTTGTGTGAAAAAACTGTAGCCAAAAGTTAATCCTACATGTGAGAGTAAGAATAGAACCTAAGATATTTTGTTTTAAGCTATAATGCTATGCAAGCACTCACAATCATGAAAGCATTGTTACTTGGCCACAGTCTGCATGAAATTATGGCCACCTGATTTTACTCTTAGTCTGCTCAAACAGTCTCTTCAAAACAGAGAAAGGTTAATTTGGTGATGTTTAAGGATATCTTTGTTCGAGCAAGCTGTGAAATGTGGAGCTCCTTCTCCATGCTATGAAAGGGAATGGAGAAAGCTTAAAACGCCTGGCCAATGGGAAAAAAACAAAAGTGATTTCAGGAATGTTTGTGACTTAGAATAACTCTGCTAAGACAAAAGTTTCTGCAATTTAATTTTTCTTACGTTTGGGGTGGGAAAAAGCATGTCTTTTACTTTCACGTCGACATGTAAGAGGATTGTGGAAACAAAAGATGAAGTGACTATTGCTTAATCCTGTGTGTACTAAAGATGTACAGGGTTTCAGTGAAGTCAGATGGCACTCATGTTGCAAGTTGAACAGAGAGCTGCCTACTTGACTCCTCAATAAATAAATAAGAATTATCATGAACGTCCAAAAAGGAAATAGATAAAAATAGGCAAAGCTCACTTTTGTCTTTTACAAATCAAAGACAATAAAAGCAACAATAATTTTAAAATTTCATTTTTTATTTTTTTTTTAGTTGAGCCCTGAATTAAAGAATTACAAAACATTATCCTTAATTCTCAATGCTTTTTCTGCTCCAGTAGAGGAATTGTTCCATCTTGCAATGATCTTCATTGGCTATAGCAGATGACAGATTCTGTAATTCTGTCATCCTCTATGGCTGGTGAAGATCAGAAAAAGGAACATCAGGTATAGAAAGCACATGAGTACTAAATAAATTCAACAACATAGGGAAGCCATAGCTATAAAGAACAGAGTAAAATGAAGAATTTCCAACTCAAATATAACCTCAGTGTTAACATATGGTTTTGAAAACTCAAAATCCACCATAATATTCAAGACAGGAAACTAGATGTCTTTCAAAGCAAGTGCCTACAGAGGATTCAGGGCATTGGATGTAAAATTTAATCACTGATGAAGGAATGTGAGAAATCTGCAGTCTCTGCAGAAATCCAACATTTTCTTAAGCACTCCAGGTGCTAACACATCCTCCTCTGTGATGCCATCAAATAGGAACAAACGCATTTCAGGAAACCCACTGGTGACTTCCAAGAGAAAACCTGAACAAGGTGGTTAAGGTAGGAGAGCTGAGCCCATGATTCCAACACCATAAAGCTGGAACAGCAAGAAGTGATGCCAAAGGCTTACTAGCAGTTGCTTGCAGAGTCTTAAGAATATTTTCTCTGATACAACACAATGAGTATATTCAAAACAAAACATGGCTGCAGCATACAGCCAAAATACATTTTGGGGCAAACCAAAATACCACTAAGCAACTGTGTTCATTATGGGGAGAAAAATGACAGACTAAAGCAGCCTTTGAATAATGCTGAGATTTCCAATTTCAAACATAGATTCACAGTTTTCATGGGTCACGTGATGATTCCTTGAGTTACCAGATATCAGTATACAGAAAAGCTTGTTACCAGATATCAGCATACATCAACAAACAGAAAGCAGGGCATCTTAGCAACCACATCTTTAAGGTAAAGTGTATTATTTCAAAGCTTTCCAACATTTCTAAATCCCCCTCAAAACTAGGGCCCTGCCTTCTCACTTAAGATTTTCTTTACTGGTGTGATTTTGCTTAACCATTTTTACATGTAAGTCATACTCTTAGTCTCCCAAAAAGTATAAGTAAAAAAATGTTTCAAATGCATGTGCCAGTCTTTGCACTTCAATTACATGTAGAGATTTTCACAGCCGGGTGCTGAAGGCTGGGATTAGTGGGCATTTTCAGTCTCTTATACTGAGTACATCAGAGCCAAAAATAACATTCTCAGCAGATTTTTCAGATTTCTCATTTATCAAAACTGAGTTATTTATGTCTGCTATAACTTCTTGTATCTGAAACACAGCATGTCTGGACTAGCAATAACTATTTTTCTTGTTATTGCAATAATTATGTCCCAGAAAGTCTGTGGTTTAAAAGAAAATCTCTCTCTTTAAGGTTTTCTTTTTCTCAGGCGGTCCTTTCCTGTAGACCTCTATTTGGGGATCTTAGGGTAATGGCATTTTTTTGATAGGCACAGTATTTATGAAATTACTCTTAATAGGTATAAATTTGTATACATGTTTGTTGATACAAAATGATTGCCAATATTGTTTTCTGTGGCATTTCCTTATACAAGACAACCAATTGTTCTCAATATCCAACAGTACATGCCCATATTTTTCTTTGGGTGTGAGATACAAAATAAGGCATTTATATCACTTTACACTCCATATCACTGTAAACAGTCTGCTTCGCAATCAGCAAAATTCTTTCTTTACAATAACATATCAAACCACGCCTGTATAGAAAGAATCCAAATTCTGTGGAGCAGACAACGAAGTAACTTGTTTTAATATACAGTTGTTAAAAGAAAACACATGCAACATATGAATTTCACCTCTTGATTCAGTAGAAGCCAGTATTTCATTCAGTACAAGGTTGTTTTTTTGCTGCTAATATTGCTTATGGATCATGTACCCCAGCCTTCTCTTAAAAATCCAAATTACGGAAAGTATGGCAACCTAGAGAGGGTGAACGCTGGCAGATGGAGGGAGATCTAGCATTCCTGTTTTCCTTTCAGAAGAAAGGTGGACAGAATCTCAGCTTATGTGAATGAGGTAGATCCACAAAAGTGAAAGGAGCTGTGCCAACTTACATTACCTGGGAATCTGGACTAATGTTACTCCAGCCTTAAGGTCGCACAGTCTCCAGATATGTCACTTCACTGGGAATGCTGACAGACCTCCACAGAAAATGAGGTATGTTCTTATTATCCTAAATAATTTCTAGTTTCTAATTTCTACTCTTCTGTCATCATGCCCTCTTTCATCTTGAACTCCTCAGTTTTACCTAGTGCCCCAAGCTAGGCCATATATGACTGGCCTCAGCCAGAAGTGCTGGTGACAGAAAAGAACTGAAATACTTACATAAACAGGAATATACATATTTCCAAACAATGTCCAATAGGAAAACCATCTGCAGGTTTTTCAGACCTGGGTCACAGATGTGAAGGGCTACACAACCATCTCCCTAGACAAATAGTAGCTAAAACAATTTGAATTTGGTTTGCCAAATATTTACCAACAGTTACCACATTTGGCTATTTGACTCACCCTTGTGTAGTATACCGTGTGTGTGTGTGCATACAACTTAATTTGATTGGTGTGACAAATAGTATAACACCTCATAAAGTCAGACAGGAGATACCATGTTCCAGGGCACTACACCTGTCTAGGATTATCAAAACACTAGCTTTGAGAAGGAGCATGAAAAACAAAAGAAAAAGCACCAGATTACGTAGTAAGAAATCAAAAGTTACATTATTCATCATAACTTTGCCACCTCTTTTTATACATTATAAGAAGAAAGTAATGTTTTAACATGATGAAAATTTAAAAGATTGTATGCAAAGTAAATGGAACTATAATTGTCACTGTATTGTCAGAAACCAGGGAACTTAGGTTTCTGCAGCAACCACAACCCTATGCTGCATGCATACAGATACCAATTAAAAGCAGTGCAATAGTCACTGAAATGTTCCTATCTATATGCAATATGCCAAAACAGAAATTGTGCAAACAACTCTTTCCTTTGCTGAAAACCTGAGTGTTGTATTAACACTGGGTTCAACTGCTGATCTTGGCTGGCAGTAGATGGGAGTGGGTGGCATTATTGTATTAGTAATGTACTAAATTTTATATAAGATAAAAATAATACTTTTGTCTCCAAGTCTTCTTAATGAAGTGAATAAAACTAACTTCTGTGACTTACAATACCATCGTGAATTCCCAGTGAAATCACAGTCCTTTAATGTTACTTTAAAATAAACTCTATTCCTTGCATGGCTTATTTTTCTAGTGTTACTCTAATATAATGATTTACTGAACTATAATCACAATGTATACTTCATTAATATAATCATACACATGGATATATAACAAAAGAGAGCAGAATAACTGTTTGAGAAAGATAGTTTATTTCTGCATTATAATTAACATATTAAAATTTGATTTCTAATTATTATTGTATAATAATTTATACACAGACACAGAGGTACAGTGTGTATCTCATATCTAGACATCATATGTATGGTAATAAAGACTGTAACTAAAAATCAATCAAATCCACTTTAAGATGTTAACTGGATGGGTGAGAACTATGAGAAAGCATTTAGAAAGCTGATTCTACATCTATTTGTTGAACCAATCTATGACATGCAATTTACCTCATAATCCACGAAGTTTTTGAATGTACCGATGTTCTCACAAAATTATCCCAAACCAGAAGTCTGTCTTGTATGAGGATTTTTTCCCCCCCCTATCATCAGACTATCTCGAGAAATGAAGTCTGCTGTCCAAAGAGACTCGGCAAAACTTAGGTACTGGAAGTGTCCCGTACCCTTAAAAGGGCATCAATATACTGGTTCCTAAATTGCCAGCAAGTTGTCGAAAAAAACGTCCTATCTAACCCATCTAGTTTTCAGAGTCAGTTGTCTTAGTTGCCCTCAATCTTGGGCAGCTGAAAACATGTGGAGATGTGTATCATATGGCAGCTCAGCAGGTTTATATTCATATTACTGACTTACATGCACAGAGCCTGGTAAACGATGGAGGGATTAAATTTCCTAAAATGTCAAAATCCTGATAATCTGTTTATCTGATCTGGCAGCTACAAGACTAAAAGAGAAAATATTTTGGAAGGAAGAGCAAAGCCATAGACTGAGAGGGAAGAGAGTCATGTGGTTGCAGGAGAGCATCAGTAAGTTTTCCATACATTAATCAAAATTATTGTGCATCTGCCAAACTTGCTCTGTGACACATTGATGTGACCTTCATAGGCAAAATAGTAAACTCTGTTATTTACATAAGTATGTTCTCACTTTTCAGAACATCTTCTTTTAGTACTCATGGTTTAAATATTAGACTTAAAAGTATTGGAAATACCAAAGCCAACTGGAGGTTGGATTAAAGTACTGGATATACCTTATAAATAAATCCATATGCAAAATGATTCAGCATCTTCAAAAAATGGGTTATTCTAAAGCCCAAATATTTTATTACTTCCTGGCTGACATCCCCTTACAAAATAATCAGAATTAAAACCTGCCTATCATTAAATGCAGAGGCTGTTATAATCCATTTTTGACTTCATATGGATGGTCCTCATATTCAGTCGTGAAAAACTTCATGAATTATTTTACACCATCCAGGCCAAAAGTGATTTGTAGAATACTATCATGGGAAAAAACGCAGGACTTATTAAGAGTATGTACTTTTGAGTGTATTGATATTTCCAAAGGACTAACTTTTTTTTAAATAAAGAATTTTTAATCATGGCTTGTATCTATCCTGAGAGGTCTTTCAGCCTGAAATCGTACACGCATTTTTCTTCTGCCACAATCTGAAGCACCAAAAAAGCTGAACTCAGCAAAGTCTTATAAACTGTCATCTTCATTTACCTTACCCTTCTGTCTACTAAGAGTGGAGACATGCATTCTACAGTTTTTGGTGAAAAAGACATCTTGTTCCATTCGATGTTATTTTTGTTATCATACTACATATAAAATTTGTACTATCTTTGGATACCCAGCCTAGTTCTGCTGATTAAAACTCCTGGAAATAAGACATCTGTGATCAGAAGTATGAGGAAAAATACATCACAAATAGGAAATTATACTCCTTCAACCAGATTTAGCAAGCAGCTCCCTTATCCTTCTCCTCATCTTATCAGGCTTATTTCTCCATCTCTGTTCTTTTTCTCTCAAATGATCAATTAGAAAAGTAATTGTGCTACTTCATCTCACTGGAAAAAGTACTGGACTACAGCTGTTCCAAATATTCACATATTTACCTGTCACTGTCTTTGTTGCTACCTGAATGTTATGGATATATGGGATAAAAATACCCCCTCAGAACAGCCAATCCACCAGCCTACTGCTTGAGTCGGTCTTTCTGCCACATTTTAATACCTCCAGTTTAATTCAGCGATCTCATATGATTTAAAATTTGAAAGGTTCATACAACTTACTGTTTTGTGCCAGAGCTTGAAGCAGACAGTCCAAGCATCCCTCCAAGCTATCTGCTGTGCTGTCAGTGGTTGTTATCTTCAGCTTTTTCAGGGCATCACTTAAATTATCTGCTTGGTAAATACAAAGAAAAGAGAAATCAGTGTTCTCATCAATTTGGTAACAGCACTAAAGCCTTGAATGTAAATAGTTAGTGTAAAATGAAGAATTTCTGTATCAAGGAAGAAGGCATGTATGGTCTGTGTTCTGAGGATACAAAAAGCCAGGAGTCAAAGGTTATAGATGAAATGAAAATTGTCAAATTTATATATACATTTATCCTTCTGTATCTGAGAAAAGATGTCAGCAGGCACTTTACGAAATGTCACCAAATAGCAATTTAGCCATCAGTATTTTCTCATCCTAGTTGGTGCAGAAAACCACCAGCCATGTCTTTGTGTCTATCTTTGTGTGCGTGAATAACACAGAATGAAAATAAGCATATCTTGATTTTTTTCATCAATAAAGGGAAAATAATTGAAAATGCCCATTTCTGCGTGCTGTGTAGGTTTTCACCTTGGTTATGCATTCACAGATTCCCAGTGGTAAGCTTACAGCCTTTTAAGTTATTTTGCTATTTTCGAAAAAAAATGTTACAGGCATCATTGCTTATATTTATATGTGTTTTATTGCGTTAACTCTTTAAACTCAACTGATCTGCAGAAACAGATGGCATCTTCTTGAAATAAGAAAGTTCTGTTGTGGACTTCCGATAATTAACTCTTCCCTCTTTAAAAAAAAAACACCGCCCAAATGCACATGACATCGCATCATTTTCAAAAGATGCACATTTTTCCCCATAAAGGTTGGGGTAGCAGGACCGCTACCATTTTGAATATTCTGTCTATTCACGAGCAAGGTTTAAGTGCTGGCAGCTGCAGCCTGAGTCTCTTTGGTAAGCCTGCTGATAACTAACCTCACTCTGAACGGACTATTCTTTTAAAAATGAGTGCTGATTCAGTTTCCATGCCAACTCTGACAGTAAGCAGAAAGTGTCACTCAAAACAAATAATGTTAAATAGTGTCTAGCTGTCTCTTGTTTCCCAGCGGCTAATCCAAGAGCCTTGACCCAAACCCAACTGAACTAAAGGTGCAGTTTCTTGGCAATGCATCACTGGTATCTTCTGAGCCTGAACGGCAGCCAGTGCTGCCTTAGATCTTCACACCAACATAGGAAGTCCCTTTCATAGGTTGGCACCTACTGTGCTTTGCCTCCTCTTCACCTGCCTACATATGGGATGGTGCAAAGGAAAGGAGTGGAAACACAGCAGGCATCCTGAGAAGAGGGTGGAATCTCACTCCTGGAATTGCTCTGCTTCTCAGCCAAAGCTGTGGCTTTGTTTCATGTCCATTTTTCATTAGCACACGCTTTTGTAGTTCAATATCCCATCCAGATAAAGGTAAGGTACTTAATTTTTAAAGTGCTCAGTATTTATATATGAAATTGTTTATGTTTCTACAACAAGTCCATTCATTAATGACCGTGTTCTTAGCAATATAAGGATTCCCATTACTCCTAAATGCAGAGAGCCAGCAGTGTACTGGCAACTCTTTAAAAGCCTCTGGAGCAGCTGCACTTGGTTGTTCTCCTCGAGATCTTAAACCTGCCTCCCTACCACCTCTCCCGCTATGCTAAATTCTCAACTCTGGAACAAGCTAGAAAGGAAGAAAGCCCTGAATTTATTTTCCTTCATACTCACATTACTTTGTAGCAGGCATACTGCAGCACCTTTCTGGAATGACATTTAACCAACAGTAAAGTTGACCGTGCACTGCAAAGTATCACTGGTTAAATACATATTCAGGAAATAACACTGGAATTTGTCAAGACGCAGGTGTAGAGTACTCAACGACCAGCCCCAGTACTACAACTTAACATTGTGTACTCTACCTCCTCTTATACTTTCTTCACCTGCCTCCATCTCATATTCTCATCTTCAGTTTTCTGCTAATATAGCACTAATTCTCTGCCCCCCTTACAGGCCTCTCATCTCCCCATATATTCACACGCTTAACTTTGAAACTGTAGCAACATTTACAGTAAGAGGACTAAATCTACTATATATATAAAAAACAGGGTTTTCTCCTGCAATCTGGAGAAGAAGAAAATGCATAGGTAAGAAATCCACCTTCCCACCAGATTTTGCAGACTATGAAGACAGGTTATTGTAACCAGAGAGCACACACAGACTTTATTTTTCCCTTATAGCCTCTTCTATCTCACACACTTAATAAATTACAAGATCCCACTTATTATTTCATTTTTGTGTGCAGAGATGAATGCTTTATCTCAAATAGCTGTAATTTCTTCCACTCCACATCACATCAGAACCTGCAATAGAGTTTGGAAAGTCTCCCCAGTCGTTTTTCCTACCTCCTCTTTCTGCTCAGTGCCATGTTAAGTTTCTCTGGGTGAGGCCCATATTTTAATACTATACAATGGCATATGACATGTGGAATGATGCATTTAGGGCAAAATTGTCAAATGTGACCATCCAAATGTTTCATTCTCTAGGACAAACAACTCAATTCTTCATGGTACCAAGCATGTGCACATCCCACTGACACACACAAACATTAAACTGCAAATTAAGACACACTTCAAGTATCAATGGACAGTAGTAGCAATGCTATGCCATATTACCTTTAGAATATCTTATGAAACCATGATGCTCTATCTGCCAAACTGCTGTTTCACTAGGTATACTTGGATGTGCTATAAGTACTTCACAATAATAACAGAAATTAATTAATAAACCGTACGCATAAAGTGTGTTTCTAAAATAAATTACAATAATCCTTGATTTTTTAATAAGCCTACAAGTCTAAACTTCTTGCAGCTTGGGATTTACTCACTCTGTGCTAAAGAAGAAAACATAAGTAGGAATACTGTAGCAACAACAAATCTCTTGATACAATGTCAGAAGGCCAAGAGCACAGAGCGAAAAAGAACATCCTTTGAGAAAGTATTTATTTGCTCACTTTGATTCTTTCTCTCACAGACGGTGGGTCTCCTTTCTAAAAAGTCAATACCTTGAAAGATACAGTTACTGTCGAAACCGGAGGATCTTGGACATTTGCATATACACCTTAAACAGATCCAGGAGTTTTATTATTATTTCATTTTTGTTTCTGCTGTTGTTCTGAAAAGAACAAACCCGAACAGTCTGAGATGGCACTGACAGGCATATTCAGAGAGAAAGGGCTGTCGTGTTCTAGAGGGCTCTCACCATATAATCACACAAGGCTTCCCAACTTCTGCAGTTTCACAATTGCCCTAAACCTGTCATTTAGGGAAGAAGCTGCAGATGTTTGTCTTCCAGGTACAAAACCCCTGTTGTTTTCTTATGATCATCTCCTGCTTGCTTTTATGTGTCTCCTTCTAGAGAAGCTGTTTCCAGTAGGTTTGTTACTCCATAGGCTGATCAGATTCTCAGCGATAAAACCTCATTGGAGAAAAACAATATAAAGAATCTTTTTGTCTGAGTATCAGAGAAATGTGAATCAGTAGATTTTGTCAATGTGCAAGGTGGGCAAGATTACGATGGTAAAGGTAAAAATAGACTACTAATGTTCCCTATGGCACAGTTGCTCAACAAGCTGGTATCACGTTGTGAAATTGTGAGGCATCAAGTCTGAAGTTTAACAGAAGTATCAACTATTTTGTTGATGACCTCAAGCACAGGGAGTCTCTCATACTTACATCTGGCTTAGTGTACTGCTTTCAGAAGAATTAGTTATCTGGACAAAAAGCTCTGAATCCCACAGACCTTAATCCCATATATCCTAATGATACAAACTGTTAAGTGAGGAAATGGAGTCTGCCCATTCCACCTACTGTTCAATTTTTTTCCCCCATAACTACTCCTGCACAAACACACATAAAACGAGAGGTAGTTTAAATACTATGGTTGCCCACACTGCTTTTGTTGTCACAGCATTACTATTATCTCTTGCAAACTATTGCTATCTCTTGTGCAGGCATTTTTACGGAAAGAATTTAGTCAGAAACTAACATAAGTGAATGTTTTAATATTCCATTTCATTTCACCATACTCTGTTTTTCTGAGAGCTTTTCTGTGACTCATTCCTATTTTCAATCACTAACTTGTTTTACACAGAAGAACTATTCTGTCCTCTTTAAAAAACCTGGTAGTTGATCAACCTTGTTCAGGGTCAAGACAACAGGAGTGTTGGTTAGACCACAAAAAGTCTGACAAGGTACCCAACAGGCAGCTTCTGTGGGCAAGAAACAACTTGCTAATTTTGCCATGAGTTCACAGCATCTTCACCCAAATCACAGAAAAAGCCCTCTTCCAAGACTGATGTTAAAAGATTTATTTAGAATGTCTTAGTTGAGTATTTAAATGGGCATCTTTTGTCTGGACTGTTTGTTTTTCATATATTTGTATTATTTTTCCAGTACAGGTATTTTCTCTAAAAAATGAAGACTCTGAACATATCACTAACGTTGCCTGTATCTCTTGATTGACAGTCTGCTGCTGTTATTAAAGAGACTATTACATTATACATGCAACTTAACAAATAAGGAATTCAAAATCAATACATATTGAAATGGGACATACTGAAATAGGCTGATCAGATAAGAAGTTCAAGCAGTTCTGCTATTATAGGGATGGTGGCTGTTTTAATGTCAGAGCCTTTTGAGTTTGATTCACTGCTTCTCAGGAAACAATGAGACATCAAACTGAGCAGAAGAAATGTGCCATTTTATGGGTCTCCTTGTTATAATGGCATAAATCGCTCACAAATTTAAGTGCAGATATCCATATGGACTAGACTTCAGAAACTACTTCATTTTCTTGTATGGACTTATTAGAATTTCAGTACAAACTAACCTATATGGGCAATGCACCATGGACTCACCACAGGTTTTTTTCACAAAAAGTGTATTCTGAGGTTATGTTATTGAGAACCTAAGAACTGACACGAAGATCAGACACATTTAGGAGAGCGTCCAGCTCCCAAGCTATCATTACCCCAAGCTCTTCCCTTCCCATATCATCAGTGTTTCTACTCTAAAGCAGACCCTACACCACTAGCAGAGGACTCCATGCTAAACACATTCAGTGGTGCCTGAAGTGCCCTGTGGTGTGTAACAACCACCTGACAAGTGCCCCAACCTTGATAACCTCCCACGGGGTGGTGGTTTGTTGATCCTGAGGGGTAGGCACATTTGGCCTGAATGACTTTTTGGAGCAGAAAGACCAACAGCTGGTGAGATCTGTAGCATGCCTTTGGTATTTAACGACCTCAGATGCCACTTGCCCCTCTTTTCCAAAGAAAACAGAAGACTGGCTGAAAATTAGGAGAGCCCCTTAGTTCCCAGGACATTGCATAAGCTGTCAGAAATGTATGCGATGAGTCCTTTTTGAATCTATTTAAGCTAAAACTAAGACACGTCTCCTTGGATAATTTATCAGTTTAATTTACCTAGTCCCACACCACCGTTCATCCACCTAGACATGCAAAATACTCCAAATGCAGAGTTTATTGAGGACAAAAGAATTTTGTTCTCATACTTACTCTACCGCCAAAAAATACTCCGTCTTCTCCTGCCTTCGTAGCAGCTACCCTCAGGTGCTCCCAAGTGTACAGTGGTTTCTGTCAAACCACACAAATCCATCATTAGAAAAACTCTTTGTTCTCAGTCCATCCAGGAAATTTCTAAACTTGGCATCTAATCAGGAGGTATCTATATGCTGTCAGAGGGCAGTGGCAGGGGTAAAAAATTAGTTTTTGGTAAGTAATGCCTGGAGACCTGGTAAGGACAGACAAGACCAAATGGTCTCTGACAATGCAAAGGTCAACAGCTTTGCTGGGAAACAAACAAGAAACAGAAAACCATTTTGCCACTGTTAAATTATTAACTATGCACCCACAACCCACACTTTTAATACTGCATATATCTCTTGGCACCTCATGCTGCGAACGACATGCTGCAGAAAAGGTACAGGTTTGGCTGAGCAAAGGTAAGGAATAACTGCTTCCCAAGAAGTTAAATAGATAAGGACTCTTCATTCTGTAAAAAAAAAAAGATGACAGGGTAAAAAAATTATGTAGATGTGTGGAATCAGAAATAGGACTGAGGTCTGATTAAGATGTTTGGATTTATGGATTTAAATGTTAATCTGGTTTAAAGAATGTTAATAATTACTATTTCTTCTAACACAACAACCAAAATACCAAAATTAAATTAGCAAGCAACAAACTTAAAAAGGACAAAGTATATTTTCACACAACATATAATGGAAACATGGAACCATTAAGAGGTTGGAACTATAAATGGATTCACTATATTTATTCAGTTAGAAAAAAAAATTATGAGAAAACTAAACTCTGTACATGGCTAGTAATACTATGATATGCATAACAATTCTGGATTAGAAAGTTCCTACATGCCAAATTACTGGAAACTGGGAGAATACCTCCCTGTACTTGCACTACTCCTGTCCCTGCCCTGCCCACTGTTTTCCTGGACATGAGCTATTGGTCACACACTGTCAGAAACAGAACAATTGGGTGCACTGAATTTTGGCTACAGGTGGGTGACACGGCATCTGCATTGTCATACTGAGCCTCAGTGCTCTGGTTCACTGAGAGAAGAAGCTGGACAAACACACCTAACCAGTTATTCCTGGACTTTACCCAGCCATCTGCCTGGATCTACCAAGATAGAAAAGATTTTGGGTTCTGTGGTTTCTCTACAGCCAGCGAGGTAATTCCCATGTTTATCAGCTGCCCCTTTGTGCTGAAGAGGTTCTGAGGCCAATCCTGGCCCTAAACCAGATTAACATTTAAATCCACGAATCCAAACCTCTTAATCAGAGAGGAACTTTTTTTTAAAAAAAAAAAAACAAACCAGAAATCCTGTTTATTTGTTTCTGTCCTATCCTGTCCACTGAGGTGGGTTAATTTTTTTTCTTTGTTTTGTTTTTGGTTTTTTTTTTGTTTGTTTGTTTGTTTTGTTTTGTGGGTTTTTTTTTTCCCCCAACAAATACTCTAGTTCTAGGGATATACTGATAGATCATTAACTGCAGGGCTCCTACTGCAACCTGTCTTTAGGTACATTTGCTCTACTTTTCTAGCATAGTAACTAATTTTAATGAGAGTGCCTATTTTTGTCAACAGTTCAGCTGCTTCATTCTTAAACACTTTCTGAATCTTAGATATATACCATCTGGTCTTAGAGACTTGTTACTCTTTCATTTATCCACTTGTTTCTGCATCTGTTCTTCTGACATGGGGCTCCATTTTTATTACCTGAAAATAATGACATGCAATGATTCATTGCCACCTGAGCACTAAGCTACCTAATTATTTTTTGTAATTATCAGCTAAGCCTATACACACTAACAACTACTTAGTCAGTTGTATTGAAAATCAGGATAGAAACCTGAACAAAGTGACATCAGCCAGCATTCAGTTCATTTGGAACCTCTTGCCAATGCAGAATTTTCATTTGGCTGTAGAGTTCTGGTTATTTTAAAACAAAAACAGTGGTGTGATGATGGGTCCTTTTTACCACTTCTGAACTCCCTCAATAACATGTTCATGAGTAAAATTAAAAGGATCAACTGTTACTCCCTCAGTAACAGAGATTAGCTAAAAATTTTTTGCTTGTTTTCTGTTTTTTTTTTTTTTTTTTCCTCAGAGGAAATTTGGAGGATATTTGAAAATAATTTCATGTATTGTTTTTACTGCAGTCACAGATAAACAAGATACTAGTACAAACACATTTACACTATGGCAAGGTATACTGACCTGTAGCCATCTGTAATTGGTTTCTGAACACTAACAATCCTTTCCCTACTATTTAAATCATGGGTTGCAAAGACTAGACATTTCAGAAAATTTTGCAGAATCTTAGAGGATTTTTGTCTCCTTCCTAGGAAAATGTGGTACAGGTTTAGGTATCTTTATATTTCACAATTAAACACTGAAGATCTGGAATTATCTTAAGGTCCAAAGAAACTGATCAAAATTCAGTGAAATCAACATAACAACTTTTACTGGTTTACAAAAAGCCCTAAAAGATCTTGCTTAAAATCAGTAAAAGAAGAATGAAATAGACTGTTTTCATTTTTTAAAAAAAAAATTTGATAAAGGGAATCTGTACTGGATAAATTTCATTTTAAAAGCAGCTAATGAGAGAAAAAGTAATTAAAATAGGAAGACATTTGCTTCTCAGTTTATGGAAAGATCTTTTCTGGAACGCTATTACTAGGAGTAGTAGGAAAAAATACAGAAGATGGCTACGAATTTGTAAAGAATTACATTTAATTGACAGATAACTGCACATTTTATTTTCATATAGTCTGTTTTCTCCAAGCGCCTGATCTTCACTGAGTCACATTATGAAAACCCAGGAGACATGCAGGGCATAACAGAAAACACTAATTGGGAATTCTGATGGACACAAGCCTTTAAATTCTCATTGGGGCCTTAGTGAGCAAGAAACACACAACATCATCTGTAATCAAAACTGAATCCACTTCAGTGGCTTTATTCAATGCTCCATTATAAAACTGATAATAAAGAAGGTAGATGCCTGTTTTATACTAAGTGATGCGCTGTGTCATGATTAGCCAAAACTCAAGTGGTTTGGGTGCTGAATGGAAGAAAAATCTCTTACTGTCTCCACCCTAAGTAATACATGATTTTCCTCTGCCCCATTTTAATTCTCCTATGTTCATATAACTCTTTTTATAAATACATTTCATAAATTAATGCATATCACCATTAATTTCTTCAGTTACCCTACAGAATAGATCTTACCCTTTTCCCTTACTTCATAGAAAGCTTTATAAAAATCTTTATGTGAACACACCATCATCAGAAATAAGAGCTCAGGCACAGATTTATGCCAAAACCAAAAGAAAAGTACAAAATGTATATCGCAACCTAAACCTAAAATAGCAAGTTCTCTTAGGGCTCATTTTTTAAATACCCTGAGAATACATCTAATGCAGGCAACAAATACCTGTGCATCATGGTGTATATGGATTTTCCTTACTCTGTGTAACTGGCTAACAAAAACACATGGTATTTAATAAATAAAATGTTCTCGCATTGATGGATTGTGTCAAAGTCTACACTACTGGCCACGGTGTGGAGAAGCACTAGGGTCAGGGGCTTTGCTGTCTCTCGACAAATGCACTGAACAGGGTCTTTGGAAAAAAGAAAAGAAACATCCAATTAAGGATTTGAAAGCACACCGTGTAAGTGCATCACTGTGCACCTCTGCCTGCTGTGTATGGTGGGTGTTACACTCCCTCCTCCTCCTGCCTCTGATCTGCAGCAACGAAATATGTGACAGCTCATGTGATGAATGCTTGTGAGATGGGAGTGCAGGCTGCAGGTCACCTTGCTTTCAGTACTGCTCCTCTCCTTATCAGTCTTTGCTGAAGGACACAAGAATGACCACCAAGAAGTAAGGAGGTTTCTTCACAGATTTAAGCTACTACGGGATGCAATGAACTGGCTTTGTGAATCAGCCAACTAGTTTGCCATATGTAGCCACAGTACTCAGTTTTCTCTTTCTATTTTCAACCAGATTCTGACTTTTTAACCCAAACTACGGGAATGAATTGTTTGGTTTGGTGGCCTACCACACTAGCTCTCAGGAACAGTCAAAATTATGCAATTCCCAAGTAATCAGTTGTTACTATATTATCCTGTATCAGGAACAGTGTGGCCAGCAGGAACAGGGAAGTGATTCTGCCCCTGTACTCAGCGCTGGTGAGGCCACACCTGGAGTGCTGTGTCCAGTTCTGGGCCCCTCAGTTCAGGAGGGATATTGAGGTGCTGGAGCAGGTCCAGAGAAGAGCAACCAGGCCGGGGAAGGGAGTCGAGCACAAGTCCTATGAGGAGAGGCTGAGGGAGCTGGGGTTGTTTAGCCTGGAGAAGAGAAGGCTCAGGGGAGACCTCATCGCTCTCTACAACTATCTGAGAGGAGGTTGTAGCCAGGTGGGGGTTGGTCTCTTCTCCCAGGCAACCAGCAGGAAGACAAGAGGGCATGGCCTTAAGCTGTGCCAGGGGAGGTTTAGGTTAGATATCAGAAAGAAATTCTTTACAGAGAGGGTGATCAGCCATTGGAATGGGCTACCCAGGGAAGTGGTGGATTCTCCATCCCTGGAGGTTTTCAAGATAAGGCTGGACGTGGCACTTGGTGCCATAGTCTAATAACTGAGGTGGTGTTGGATCAAGGGTTGGACTTGATGATCTCAGAGGTCCTTTCCAACCCATCTGATTCTACGATTCTATGATTCTATGTACTAGCTGGTATTTTCCTCCAAAGGGATGACTCTCTCTGAGTCTCAAATACCTGAGAATATCAGGTTACATTTCTCAATATACATTTTTTAGCCTTCACATTTGGGAAAAACCCAAGAACTTGAAAATATAGACTACATATTACAAGAGTAAACAGAAACAATCCGAAGGCTTACCCATTATAAAATAGTATCTTTTCAAGCCAATCGCAATTACTTTTTTCATGTGGTTCACCATTTGTGCTTTTCAGGTTTCACTGGTTTTTTTTCCAATTACACACACAATTGTTACTGTTTCCTTAAATTGGTCAGATTCCCATGAACACTATTAATAATTCCCCAAATAAGTAAAATATGTATCTGTGCAAAAGTTGCATGACTTCCATATTATAAGATCTCCAGATTTCCTTTATCTTAGAGACAGGTGTGCATATTCAAATACATATAGTATAGACATACACTACTGCAAACCAAAAAATTGCTAGAGTGGTATCAGGTTTTAAAAACACAGAAATTTCCAGAATTAAATCAACCCATATATATTTCACCATGTAAAATATTTGTGAGACAACACAGTGCGTGTCAAGATGTATACATGAAGAATACTGTTTTATCCAAGGGACACCTATCTCTTTCAAGACAAATGTTCTGTCAAAGAGCAGTTACTTAATATCTTCTCATATCCTCCTTCTTGGCAAGTGGTTCTAGTTTTATTTCCCAGATACTACTAAAAAATTGTATTCCAAAGGATCACTTCCTTTCTTGCTGACAGTTATAAAGTTAGTATCATTACATTATGTCATCGTGTTTCAAAGATATTAATGTGCTTGCTTTCACAGGGTATTTATAAGGTAAGAGAGAATCAATATACTGTGTGAGTGAATGGGAGAACTGAAACTTGAAAAATTTAAGGTCATAAGTATCTCTGTGGGAATTTGGGGTTTCCAACATGAGATAGCTCCTGATTTTCAGGTTTCGGAATTTCTGCATGTTCTGGATTCTTTCAGAGTCTTCAGATGCAGGTACACACTACTTTCAGCACTTCTGTAAAGCAGACCATGACGCATCATGAGTAGACATCAAGAAAGCATGAGATATGATAAGAGATTAACCAGGATATATTTTAAAAAATTGCCTACCATACTTTCCTACAGGAATTCCTGCAGGAATTATGTGCCATGGGGCAGAAGGGGATCCTGTTCTTTGTGGGAACATTCAGCTATAAGCTGTCATACCAATGCTTCTCTATACATGCCCATCCCTCCTTAATTTGTGACATGGCTTCAAAGTACTGCAATGCAAAAACCAATCGAAGGTCTCCACCACCAGATTATTCTGGATCACTGGCCACTCCATGCAGAGAAAGAAAGAAATTTGGAGGGGAAAAACAACAGGACCAAAATAGTCTCTTAAGTGACTACTGATATTTCAAACAGTAGTCCAAACCTGCTTCTTGTTCATGCTAAAACAAAAATCCACCAAGCAAATTAAAACAGACAGCCTAAAGCAGACACTTGGTATAGCACATAGGTCTTCCAGAATAAGTATATGACTGAAACAGGACCCTGTAAATAAAAAGGTAACTTTATTAATAATCAAATCTATCATTCTCTACAATGCTATATCACATATTAATAGACAACCATATGGAGCAGTATAGAAAAGACAAGCTGCACGTGTGCATGAGTCTATGCACACACGCACACATGCAACTAGCAAGGCTTGCATCTCTCTACTAGATCTTTTTTTCATTCATCTTAGGTGTTTTATTATGTTCTTTTGTCTTCTGCTCCTCTAGATGATGTCTGCCTGACACACTTTTAATCTAACAAGCAAGAGTCACTTTGTCAAGTCAAGACAGCAAGAACAGAGGTGATGGAAAACACACAGAAGAAAATTAAACTACAGAAACAGTACAGTCTAGAAACAGCATATTTGAAACTGATAGCTCTTTAAGCTTTCCCCTTCTTTGGGATGATCTTTGCCTGGGCTACTGCATCTAACTTTTTCTGACTGTACCTACTCAGACAATCTTAATCATAATGTGATTCAAGTTGGTGGACTACAAACACCAATCTAGACATTACACAAACAAACAAGAGGAAAACACTTTACTACAGCGATTTTTTTTTCATTAAATTATTTCCCTTCCTGTATTAGAACAAACATTGGTTTTTATAGACACGTTATATTAGAACAAACACTGATTTTTTTCTTGCATAATCTGATGGCGATGCCAATTGTCTACACTTTTTCCAAGTTATGTACAAAATATGGCTTCTTAAGCAACAAAATAGCACATATGTAAAGCTAGAAGTTACTCTGAGTGGGCATTTGTAGGATGTTAAAATGTGGGACAACAATTTAGACTTGAAGTATACATTCCTAATCAATCTAACAGCATCATTCTACTGAGAGCCTTTTCAATAAACAAGTTAAAATTACTTTTTCCTCTTACTCGGCCTAAAAATAAAATACATAAATAAATTAAAGTCAAGTAACACGAAGCTGAGGATACAAAGTTCCAGGACTGCCAGTATTGAAGAAGAAGCTGAGACTTCAGACTTCAATAAGCTCTGATTCTGGCCTCTGGCCTACACTATGCAAGTAAGTACATATAAATTGTACAATATATGTATACAGTACAACATCTGTCATTACTATACTTACAGTACCAGCTTGAGTTACTGAACAAATATACGGGATTTGATTCTGTACAAAGCCCTCAGGCATATCTTTCACCAGCAACAGCGAGAATTATGCCTGAATAAGACACCCAGGCTCAAAATTGGTACTATTAGCTCTAATTGTATGTCACATCAGTGTTCTTCTGTCAGATGTTATGAAATACTGATCTGTAACACAGCACTCTTCTAGCTATCATGAGTTCCCTGAAAACCTTGAATATAGAAAGGAAGCTACTTGAATGGAATAGGGCTAACCATGAGTCCACAGTGTGTTACAGATTTTGTTTCTTTGGTTCTTAAACTGTAGGTATAGGATCATGGAATCACTAAGGCTGGAAGAGACCCCTAAGATCATCGAGTCCAACCTTTGATGAAACACCACCATCTTCAGTATCGCAAAGCGCCACATCCACTCGTTTTCTGAACACTTCCAGGGTGACTACCACTTCTCTGGGGAGCCTGTTCCTGCTTTTAGGGAAGACATTTTTCCTAAAATCCAACCTGAATCTCCTCTAGCGCAGCTTGAGGCCATTTCCCCTTGTTCTGTCACTAGTTAACCGAGAGAAGAGGCTGACGCCCACCTTCCTACGACCTCCTTTCAGGCAGCTGTAGAGAGTGATAAGGGCTCCTCTGAGCACTCCTTCTCCAGACTGATCAACACAGCTCCCTCCACTGCTCCCCGCAGGACTAATTGTTATCCTGCAATTTACTGGAGACAACAGAGATTTCCAGTTTTCAGACATTTCTTACTGACAATAAATAAACCCATGATGATAGAAAGGGAGGAGTCACATAAATTTGCATGGTCTTATATGTTTCTCAGAATCCTTAAATGGAAATCTGACATCACTACTATCAGTGGTTACTGACGTCTGAAATCAAGTTTATTTAATACTTAAGTACTTTTTATTCTTTCTCATAAAATACTTCTTTGAGTCTGTTTATTAAAAAGCCTGTTTCTAAACTCTGCTTTTAATATGATCACCAATTGTGTATATAAAATCACGTTTTTAAAATTCACTAAACGGTTGTGATACTTAAATTACCACACATCTCATAACTCTTTTCTTACCCACCTTACAGAAATGACAACCTCTGAAGCAGTCATCATCTTTGCATTAAGGGAAGGTATATGTGTAATTTTGCGTAGTAGGAAAATATATCAAGCTTTCTGACACATCCTCTACAAGCGTTTCAAATTTAGTAAGTTAAGAAACAAAATCTCAGCCCTTGTCCTGTTGGGTGTTAATAAAATTCCATCTGGTCACTTAGGAGCTGTGCCAACATTACCACACAAAGAGCCTTTAAGCTGTTTGAATGTTCAAGAGTCATTTGACAGCTTTTTTATTTACCTTTTTTTTTTGTCAAATATGCACCTAATAGTGTACAGATGGCTAGGTTTTAACAAGTTTACTTGTATGTAAACACGAAACTAACCTTGAAAGTAAACTGCTGAGGTTTTGCTTTGGGTTGTTGCTTGGGTTATACGTTTTTTTTCTAACATTTAGGATTGTTCAGTCTACTGCTACTCCGAGTTCCTTATTAGGCAAATACAAAGCGAAAGTGAAAAGTTGGTGCCTGGTTTTTCTAAAACTGCAAACATTGTAAGAATCTGCTCAGAGCCAACAGAATGGGAGTAGGTACTGAGCTGAAGTCTCAGTAGACAGCAAGTTAAAGGAATGTTCACTGATAGAAAACCTTCACAGGGGAAACAAATCCCAAGAACTGCTCTGGGCAATGAGAGAGATTTCAGCAGCAGATGGATAATAAGCTCAGTGTATATTAAGTATATATCTTTCAGTGCCAAAAGCAGTTCTAAATTTATTCTCTAGTCACTGTGATAAAAGATGTGTACTTAATACAGAAAAATATATGTCACACTGTAATTTTTATTCAAATTTGAAAAGCAAAATTGGTTTGCCAAAAAAAAAAACCAAAAAACCACTCCCCATTTAAAAAAAAAACACCAAGTTTCGAGTGACCTGATCTAGCTTCAGTTACCCAGCTTGGCACAGGAGGTTGTATTACGTGATGTCCCCAGTGACTTCATTTTTTGTGTAAAGCTATTATTCCATGTGATGAGGTTGTATACATCATAAACACATAGCACTGGATTTACTTGGCCTGGTCTGTTGCCTTCAATAATAATTGTATTACCCAAATTATCAGGGAGGATTCAAACTGTTGCAAGACTGGCAGAGGCAATCTAGGTCATCCTCTTCTGCACTATACTGAGACAATACAGACAGGTAAAACAACACTGAATGGTCCACCAGACTCTCAGCTACAGGATCAATTGTCTGGATATGAGAAATACACAGCAAGAGAAAAAAACTATTTCAGTTACAAGAAGTGGTTTAGTAACGCTCCCTCCTCATTCCTATCCCTCAAGACCTTTTAACTGAATCAAGAATAAAATCTGTAAATTAATGGAATTAATTCATATCTTAAATCTCTGTAAGACAAACACTCAGTGTACAGATAAGGGTCCAATTCTGTCACTATTTATCAGTGTTTAACTCTTTCATTCTTACTGGAGTATTTTGTAAGTAATCTTACATGTCTGCATAAACTCTTGGAGGTCCAAAGACCAATCTACTACACAAAATAAAATGGGTCTGAGTAGTAGAAAATACAGACTAATCTAAGAAAAACTGTGAAGATTTAAGGAAAGACTATAAAAGATCTAATAACAGAACATAACAGTGTTTTTACACATTTGACATTTACTTAGTGCTATATTTTTTAAGGTAATAAAGGCAACTTAAATGAAGATGCGTAACCTGCTTTTGTACTCCTGTTCCAAAACCTTACACTTTTATCAATTAATAACTCCATGGGTTGCTACTGGGTTTTTTTGCATGTGATTATGAGATAAGAAGTGTTGTACCTGCCTGCAAATGCATACCATTCTAGAAGGAAGTTTGGACCTTGAACATCTTTCAGAACGGTAAGCCCTTTTAAAAGCTCTTAAAATAGGGAGACTTCTATTTCCCAGTCCTTTTCCAAGAGAAGAAATTGTTTTGTTTGTTGGATCTTCGAGCAGATAATTTTTAATTCAAAGCTGATCAGAGCATTCTAGCAACCCATTTTCTCCTGGTCCAACTACGGAATAAATTTTCTCCATGGCACTTACTACCACTGTCCTGTGCTGAAATAGTTCCCTCAGCACGTAAGCTCTGTGAGAAACCTCTGACACCTGACACAGAACAAATAGCAGATATCGAATGGCTGAGGGCTCAAGCAACACACTTCAACGAAACCTCAGCAAGGAAAAGTAAATATTTACCTGGATATAATTATAAAGACAGTTTTGCATTCTATTCTTTTACACTTAATATTAATGTAAAATAAAACAAATTAAAAAAAGTAATAAGTAAATAAGCTTAGCAGTTCCTAATTAAAAAGACATAAGGCATTCTGTTATGCAACAACACTCATGCAAGTTCCATTTTCCTTCTTGTCAAGATACATACCCTAAACCAGCTGATCTACTACACTCATCCCTGCAGTTATCTTTTTATGGAAACATACAGTTTTCCCCCAGTTCTCTATCCCAGCAGAAGGCTGAGAGTTGCAGCCTCTGCATCTTGTCAGACTGGGGGACTTCACAATGATTCTCCAAAGCACACATATTCCTTAGATATGAAGTCTTAATGGTGGTTTATTTTGTTCTCCAGAGGGCTTCAAAATTTGCTTTTGTTTTTATTTATTTTCCCCCAAAGTTACAAAAAAAAAAAAGTCCCTCCTTTTAATTGCAAGCTACAGGATAATTACAAACCATGCATGAAAGCTTTCAGCCCTGAAAATACGTTGTTTGAATTTGATGAGCGTGTGCAAACAAGTTCATAATGGATGTGACCTGCCATTTGCTATTGTCTGGTTTTCAGTAAAAGTTTCTTAAAAATAGTTTGGTTGCAATTCTAATGGGAGACTCTGAACCCCCTTTTTACAAATGTCTTACAATTAAAAAGTCATATGGTTCTAAGTATTTGTTTGCCTGTATTCTCCTACTAACATTACTTACATCATTTTTGTCCCAAGGAGGGAAGAGAGAGAAAGATTATCACATAAAAATGCATCTTTCCAGCTGAAGATACAACTGTTAAAATCTGTAATTAAAAAATTTCCTTTAACCACAGAAGGGCTAATAGAAGTGTGACTGTTTCCTCATGCCATGGAGAAAAAGGCTTTTAGTATTCTGTAATGCCAATGAAGGATACAAAGGAAATTAAGTCAGTTCCAGAAAGCACTGCTTCTAGGCTGGTGAGATTGTCTGATGCCACTAGTCCTTCAATTTAGCAGTTTAGCAAAAATTACTAAAATGGCCCCAAATCAACTACACGCACTTTGTAGGTAGACTGTGGTGCCCACATATCACAAACCGCAGACCAGGTTGTCAGCACCATTCGTCTATAAGCTTTTAGGGCCAAAACATACTCTAGAGTTAGTTTGTTTTTACAAGTATACACGTATGGCTTTAAACCTGGTGTTACTAAGATCAGTAGACATCTGTGGTTAATCCCTCTAGTGATAAATATTTACCTATTCAGGCAGTTATTTGTTCTCACTTACGAATGCACAGGATGTAGAACAGCAATAAAAACACTGCAGTGACAGGATCAGCTCAGATCCTCTCTAAAGGATTCAACCGAGTTTTCACGTAAGACTGACATAAAACTGTAGAATTGGATGGCAAAATTAAGATGGTGTACAAACTGCTCAATGTAACCCTATTTTAGAGAAAGATTTCCACAAAACCCATTAGCATTCTGCATGACTGCTGCAGTTACAAGTGATCATTAACTTCTGCACAGCATTTAAGAGCTTTATTTAGTAAAAATTATACAACAGTGACAATGCAGTAAACATGATACTGATGTTCTGAGGCAGCACATTACAGTACATATGCACAGCTGGGTAAATTGTAATTCGAATGTTACAGTCAAGTATTACTTCAAATCACTATGATGAACAGTTGAATGAGTGAGACAGGACAATATGCATCCACTAAAAATATGTTTTTGGAGAGAGAAAATCTGACAGTACAAATCAGGGGGGAAAAAAAAGAAAATCTTCAAAAGAAAAGGCTACTTTATATGTCTTAAATTTCAGGACTCTTAATTAAACTCTTAATACCCCATTCAATCAGCTTTGCTTGGACAACATCCCAAAAACAAGTGAAATGCTCCCAAGAGACACATATTTACAGAAAACTCAATAAAAAACGCAACCAGGACTTCTTTTCTTTTCAAAAAGAAGTACATCTATAAAGACAAAAGATTTGTGCAAAATGCCACTTGCTACATTGAATTGCAAGTCATTTTCTTCCCCCACAAGCAGGATCTGTATGTGTTGCAAAGCGGAGGAGTGATTTGCTTTCACTGCTTAATAACCATCTCTCAGACTAAGTAAAGAGTCATATTGACAGAAACTGAAAGGGGTCAGGCTCTGCATACAATGTGCAGGTCTCAAGAATGAAGGGCAGAGCTAATAGCAGATGGGGAGGACAAACAAGTCCTTGCTTCACAAGTGTCACAAGAACGTGTGACACTTGGATACAGTTGCACATGTTATGCCCCCAAATTAAGAATGTCCACCATACTCTCAAAGACATGTATCCCTCTGATGACCAAGCAGATCTTGACTGACCCTAAAATCACAGAGGAGGAAAAAAATCAGGTTTACATGCAAAGATGACTGTAGGAAGCCTATCTTCCATGCTCCCATTCACTGGACAGCAAATTCTGAAGAAATTCAACTTTTTTTCATTTGAAGTTCTACATGCATTCAGTTTAAGCCCAAATGCAGAACTCTCCTAGTCCTCTCGGGCAGCTTCATAACCAAATTCATACATTATCTTACTGGGATCTCTGAGGGTGTGGCTCTTCTCAGTCCTTCTTTGAATGTGTCCCGAACACACAGGTAAGAGGAATTCTTGGAGAGAGTCACCAGCATCCAACAGAAAGTGCGTGGCAAAAATGTCAAAGTGCCTTTTGCACATTAGTCTGAACACGAAAATAAATCAAATGCCATGCTCTACCTGAAAGGACTTAAACACAACTTCTCAGAAACATACTTGAATCTGATTTTTGTATTTTTCACGTGAGGACTGAAACACCTCTTACCTCTTCTGTTGAGATGTATTTCTTATTGGATGGGGCTTTGAGCAACCTGTTCAAGTGGAAGGTGCCCCTGCCCATGGCATGCGGGTTGGAATTAGACGATCTTTAAAGTACCTTCGAACCCAAACCATTCTGTGGTTCTGTGTTAAGCAATCAATGCATTAAAAAAAATGAGTAGTCAGAGGAAAAATTGCTAGAATGAAAAACCTCCATCTTTTAAAAAATATGCTGTAACTAATAGGCTATGACACATGCCACTATTAGGCCTGACATACTGGCCTATTTGAGGGTATAGCTTTAATTTCAGGCAGAGAAAAGGTTAGACTTTTAGAGCTTTAGACTTTTGGAGCTCTGTCCTGAATAAACATGTGCCTTACCCAAAGAAGGTGAAGGTGGTAACTCAGTTGTGCCTCTTCCTCCATTTGCATTTAAAAAGAAGGCTTGAAGTTTTCTTAGAAATATCCACCTCTAAGAAATAATTTCAGGCCCTGGGCTTAAGGCAGAAATCACGCTGATCAGAAAATGATACGCATATTTATTATGGCTGGTTTCCTGCTGAGCTTGGTAGCTGATCCTACTCACAATTCTCCAGGCATTTTTCATTTAGACAGCCAAAACTCCTGGCTCAGGTTTCTGAATGCCATACTGGAAACCACCAAAACCAGAGCATATCTGTAATGCAGTCTGTCCCTAACCATGCCTCTACAGAGAAACTACCACTGCAGTAAGTCAGTATTTCAGGATATTCATATTATTTACTTTACACAGACTCTTAGAAGGACTGTGCTTCTGATCAACCACCAATCCTTTTGCCATTAGGGATGAAAGAAGCAGGGATACTTCAGAAGGCAGAGACACAGAGAACAGAAGTCAAAACTCAGCATGATTTTCTGAGGTGATTCCTGACCAGCTCCTGCACGTAACAATGATGCCGTAGCCTTCAGCGTGACTGAGTGCACTGAGAAGTTATTTATGGACTGCTTAACAGCCAAGAGACACAAAGAATCTTCACAATGGTTTGTCAATAGTCTGAAAAATTCCAATAATGTGCCTTAGCCCATCCTCCACTAGGCATCTCACACCAACATTAAGGAACAGCCCAGTCCTCTCTATATCATCTGTTTATAGTGTTTAGGTCAAGGAAATTCCTCTCGGTCAGCATATGTAACTCCCACAGATGCCAGCCACAAAGGAACCACAGTTGAGGAAAGAATCTCTCTCCCATTAAGTTTTCTGATTGTGTTGGGTTTTTTCCTGAAACTTTATTTTTTTTCAATTACAATTGGTCTCTTAAAAGTGGAAGAAAGGGGAAGTAGATAAAAGAATAGCTCAAAAGTTGTCGCATGTTACAGGGGTAAAGCTTAGAGACACTCCAGGGAGTAAACGAGTGGCAGCCAAAAGCTGCTGTCATTTTTAACCACTGTTGATATGCTGAGGTTTTAATGAAACGAATAAGAGACCAGGATTCTTCTGGATCAGCAGGCATCAAACAGTACAGCTTTGTTGCTGACCACATTCCATTTACTCCCACAAGCTGCATATAAGAATAAAAATTTAAAAGAGCATTATCAGGTTCAATATTCTTCCTCTCTATTTTAAAAAACACACAAAAGCCTCATATGGAATGTTATTGTTAATGGTTCAGCTATAAGCACGAGGTAAAAAAAAAAGTCCTTCTCCTTCCTCAGGTCCCATCGGAACATGCAGCTAGGCACAACGAAAAGTAGTTTGGTGACTGCTGGTAATTTGTTATAAATCCAACAGATGACAGGACACACGTAGTTCCTTCTGTATCTCACTTAGATATCAGGCCTTCTCAGGCTAAGCACTCCCGTACTCTACGTCAGCACTTCCATGTGTAATCAGAGCTAGACTTCTCTACTGAAAGATTACAGGAAGGCCCAGAGGGACAGAACTAAAAACTCTACTCTACACTGAAGAATCTAAAATACCCTAGGAAATACATCTCTGTTCATCACCACCCTTTTATACTGAACTTTGTCTTTCCTTTGAGTAGGATCAATTGTGATAACTCTTGGAAAACAGTGTGGTTATGTCCCACTATGGAAGTATTAAATGCCTCTGTCAAAAGGAATTATTCTCTGATCTAGTTGAGCTGAAGTTTTCCTTGTCCTACAGATCTACACCATGGGTGCTCTAGAAGGATAAAAACTGTGCAAGACGCTGCCAAATAACAGTTAGGATCCATCTTGGAAAAGCTTCCTTTTGCTCCAGGTTGATAAAAATTTATTACTGAAGCTGATATAAAATTAATAATAATATACAAGTAAAATACAATGTGTTGGGATAAATTTATCTAATTTAGGTAGAGGCTTTTACCTCTACATTTAATACAGATATGGGCCATAAGAGACTGACTTCAGATATGACTAAACTGCAGGACTCAAGAGAGCTTCCACATATGGGTTCTGGCTCATCAGAAAGCTCAAGGTATGCACTCTCCCCTGCTTAGCTGGAAAGGAATATGGACATGTCATAAAATCATAGAACCAGTCCTGAAATCCAAAAAGATTACATCAACAACATGTATGTACAAAGCAGGAGCTATGGCATGATCAGCAGGGCTTTCACATGAAGATCTGCACCCACTGTTTTCCCATTAATTGCTGCTACAAGTCAATCTCCGTGCATTTCTCACCAGCTAAATAAGTAATGTAGCACAGAAAGAGCTGAAATCCTATTTAGGCTACACCCGATAATCCCTCGTTCATCCCCAGTGTGCTGCTGCGTAATTAAGCTTGTTGGGTGTGTACAAATTAAGGTCTGACATCCTCTATTCACTTGCATTAACTTACACTAACTCATGGCTACTTGTAAGTGCAGTTACTATAAGTTACAGTTACTTATAGGCTAACGAAGTCCCCTAGGCAATTTTTCAAGTGTACAGACTTTTAATTTTCCTTTATAAACAAACAAAAATTAATAGTTTTTCTATTTTATATATAAAATAAGTAAATAAAGTTTAATTTTCCTGGAGTCACATTTTCCTGGAGTCACGGTATGAAGGGTTTATCATTGCTTTACTTATTATCAAATATAAGTCTACCAGCCCGCTTCACACAGGTTGAAGCGGGCTCACATTTTGAGTATGCAGTTTGTGCTTAAAACCAGTATAGCCTGAAGGTACATATCCATCTGGAATCCTTGCAGACAACACTAAATTTGGGGGAAGAGCTGGCATACCAAATAGGAATTCAGAGGCACCATTCATAAACCTGGGGGCTGGATCAACACAAGTCTCCTGAAGTTCAACAAGGGCAAGGGGTGAGTTCTGCACCTAAGACAGAATAACCCCAAGTGTCAATGCGGGCTGGGAACAAACTGTTGAAAAGAGGCAGGGGTTACAGCGGATGCCAAGTAAAACATGAGGCAGCAGCATGCTCCCAAAGTAAATAAAGCAAACTGTGTATCGCTTATATTAGGAACACGACCAGCAGATCGAGGCTCTGCTTGATGCCTGCAAGGATTTGTGTCTCCCACAATTCTTTCTTTGTCTGGTTCTGTATGTCCCAGACCAAGAAGGATACTGAAAAACTAGAGACAGTCTAGGACAGAGCTATCAAGATGGGCATGTTCCCCACAGCAAGTAAGAGAAGGCTGAAGGCTTCTTTAATCTGGCAAAGAATAGTCTAAGCAGGGGGGATGGGGTGGGGGCTGAAGCTACCTGAAGGGATGTTACAAAAGCTACAGAGGCTTCAAGTAGTAGCTACACAAAGTCACAGCGATTGGGTTCAAGTGTTGACAACAGCCCTGCTTCAAAATCCTTCCAAATGATGATTCTGTATTTCTTCTACGAATCTGTTCAAATTTCAGCTCAAAACAACTTCACTCTTTCTACCATGAGACTTGTTACAGTGCCTCCAAGTAGGGTATGCTTATTACAGGTATGGCTAAGTCTTGCTGTCTGACTTGCTTGGTCTAACTAAAAATTAGCAGAGCACAGATCGGAAAATTTCTGATCTGACTATTCCTGCTATCTACCTCTCAAACAACAAATCTTTTCGTTTTCTTTCCAAACAGGTTAAGTACCCTTTTGTTCTACAAAACAGGCAATGGTTTAGGGCTCAAAAAGGAAAAGTCTCAAACACAAGTAAAAGTACTCCTTTTATATCTAAAATTATTCCATTTCACTTGCTAATAGAACTAGTTTTTATTATGAGATTCTTGTACTGCATTTACTCAACAGTGTTGTGTATTTTTGGTACTGCTTTAATTCCACATATATGAAGACAAAATTTATTGCAAAATACCACAGAAGCTAAGTCTTACTATTGGGAAAAAGCAACTTGCTGTGTATGCTGTAAAATTATCTTGACTTGGTTAGTCCTTCATATTACTCCAGAAGGATCTGAGCACAACTTTGGAGAACAGAAAAGATGGCTATCACTTTCACTGTGGTCTTCAGCTGTAAAGGCAAAATAAAAGGAGCTTGAACGAGGCTTGCCTTCTGAAACAATATCTTAATACCGAGGAAAGATTAATTATTTTTATCTCTGCAGAAAAAAAGAAAGCATTAAAAACGTGAATTCTGCTTAAAAAAGAAAAAAAAAATCACAAAATATACGAGATGACAGTATATATGACACAAATGGAACACAAGCACCACAGAGGTGATTTTGTGAACTGTTTACTATTAGAGCTGCAAAAGTATATAAACTCTCCACATTCCTATTAAAGCAAGCAATTAGGAACTTCCCAGACTATTAATTGTTAGGAGGTGATACATACATAGTGAAGTAATTATCAAAATACCTATAAACTTTGTTTACTTTAAAATGTAAAGAGTTTTGGTCTGAACACAGGCCTCTGAAAATGCATTTTGCACCTTGATACCTCTTTTAGTGATGTAATATCACACTAGAACACCACATTTAGGAGCAAATGTTTTAACATATATAAAACCGATATTTTTTTGCACAGCATGCCTTTCATTTGTTATGCTACTTGTTTACGTTCACATTTCAGAGTTCAAGGTAAAAACCTAGTTTTCACTTAATTTCAATTTCCCCATCCGAGTCAATAGCAACCTTCATCAATACATTAACTTTACATCCTGCATGAGGGTGGGAGTAGAGAGGAAGGCAACTTTTTACAAGCCACTATCTTGGTCTTACTGTTTTCACTTTTTTAAAGAAACAGATGGGAGGGGGCTAAATTTGAGCTTGGTTTTATTTACGTGCTTCACTTTTTATGTAGATAAAACTGTAGATAGATATTATCTTCACTCTTGCACTTAAAAGGCTATTTAGATGAATTAGTGTTTATAGATACCTCTGAAGAGGATTTTTTTTTTAATGACAGAGCTCAGTGCTCTTATTTTTCAGTAACTGTCCGTCACCCATTGCTGGCATGTCTACCTTTTCTCTCTAATTCATGAGGAGTCAGATTTTCTTATCTTTATCTGACATCATGATACACTGAACTGACTAGTCTTTTGAGAATTCCTAACTCCCTTGTGCCACAAATTTTCCAGTGTACTAAACATGTGCGACCCTTTCTGGCTTTCACAGATGTTACTCACTTCAAAAAAACCCCTTGTATGCAGATCTTAAAGTCGTCAATTCTACTAAACCATAATGAATATTTAAACACGAGACTTCGTCAAGTCATCTCAAATTTGAAGGCACCATGGGCATCACTTTATTGCACATCACTTTATTAACCATTATCCTATGGTCATTTATGTTCAGGCAGAATATAAAAGATACAGTTTGGGTCCAATTACCATCTTAAATCAAAACTGCAATCTGTTTACGCATAATGCAGGGCAAAGGGGAACTGAGGCTACAATCTGACTACACAGAGGCTTCAGCAGCAAAGCTGGTTTCAACAGATTACCTTTTCTAAATGCTCTGCAACCAGGTCACTTAGAACACGGTGATACAGTGTCATTTAAGTCCACAACTCACGCTTAAACCTGTCATTTGTTTGAGTTTGCTCTACTCAATTTAAAGAAGCCATGTCTCAGCACTGAATAAGAAGTTTTACTTTCATTAAATTAATGCCTCAGTGCCTCTTTGTAAGCTGTGTTGAGCATGCAGACCTTTCATGTCAAAGCAACCTGACTTTCTTGTCTGATGGTTTTACGTTAGATTGCCTGAGATGAAGTAGAAGAGACATCTAAAAATCAAAAGATTCAGATGATATGCTGAATTCTGCGGAAAAATTAATTCTTCAAATACAGAGCAGAACAGCATCCTCTTCTAAACAAGCAGAATTGGGCTTCTAAACAACTGAACCTTGGAAAGCCCAACATATGCTACAAGATCAAAGCCTAAGCAGTAAAGAATCTGTTACGTAAACACAATAACCACAATGGACATCAAAACCCTGTTCTGATTATTCTTTGAGATTCCAGCAAGAAAGTATTGAAACAAAAATTGTTAAAATATGAATATTTTAGTTCCAAATTGTGATCCAACTCAGAAGAAGCCTTTTTGTTACAAAGCTGCTTTTTCAAGAAGTCAGGAAGCAAGAAGAAAGAAAAAAATGAGGAGCTTGCAAAAATTCCCAAGTTTTCAAGTTTGATATCTTCTCCTTGATCTCAGATTTACATCTCTGCCCAAAGAGAGTTCAATCTCAAAAGTGCAAGCAGGCTCCTCAGCATATTTTTGATTGTAAGAAATAAATTTCTGGTAATGGGAAAAAAAATTAATAGGCTCATCTATTTATTTTTTAAGAAATAAAAAGGGTCAAACAGAAAAGCCTGTGTTTCAAAAAACCTGCCAAAGATTAAGTCATTTTTTAAAATGTGCCTATTGACCAGCTTTCAAAAAATCCAGCAAGTTCTTTGTGTACAGCCAAAGATGCTATTTTGTTGATGACCACTTCTGATTTTAGAAATAAAGCAGTTTAGCTAAGTATGCTCACTTCCAAGAGATACTTCGCTGTTGTCATCACTAAAGTACAGAAAACTGTTCAGAACTGGAATATCTAAAAGCAGGCTAAAAACAATCCAGTAGTCCACAGCTGTTGCTTTTATCAGAAAGCCTATTTAATATCAATTTAAAGAAAAAAAGAAAACGTAAAACAGGCCACCCCTTGCTAACGTGAAGCGCTGTATTATCTAGGGCACTTCTCTCTCCAGCCATCTGTTTTGAGCTGGGTACATGCACAGAACTCAAATTTTATGTTCACAAGAGAACCCTACCCATCTCTTTCAGAGACTGTATGAGAAGTCTTAAATTCTACCTTGTTCTCAACAGCCAAAAAAAGAACAGTGATACCTTGTAAAGGGAGAAGTTTTGGCCTTCATAAAGATACACAAGCACTTCAGATCATTTCCGGGATGAAGTTGCATTACAAAGAACTGCTTTTTGTTTCTTTCCACCATTCCTACCTTTGGAGAACTAAGTGTCCACACTAGTATATATGTGATTAGAAGTATAATGTGTAAAAAAAAACCTGTAAAAAGGAATTCCTAACATTTTCCGGGAATATCAGAAAGCATCAAAAGCCATCATCTAACGGCTACAACAAAGTGAGTTTCTGAAACAGAGTTTTGAAAACTTATTTTTTCCTTTTTCCTTATGCTGCTACAAGGTAGAACAAAGGTCACTGTATGTATATTAATAGCTTATGGCACCATGCTTATTATTCCTTTTACAGGAGGATGTTCTAACATGATGATCTCCAGGTTAAATTGGTTTCTCCTTTGATATAAAAAATTATACAAACTACATAATTCCACCAATTTTAAAGAAAAAAAAATCAAGTTCACCAAACCATCTTCTTTACCACAGAATATGGCTCTTTCTTCATTTAGCAAGTTCCTTCAGATGCTATGTATTAGTGTAGCATCATACCTAGGAATAAACACATGTAAATGGTGCTTCTGATGGTAAAAATTGGTCCAATGTCTGCTATTCTTTCTCCAGCTGTATAAATTAGAGACCAGTATCACTACACCTTGAAAGGCTGGGGTGACACACATCATTTTGCATCGTTTCACCAAAACAGGACAGTTTAAGCTGTACTACAGCCCAGTCAGAAAAGCAGGAACTCAGTGACTTCAGTGGCATTAGGTGTGGGCTTTGTGTGGGTACAAGAATGCTATACCAATACCATTTATACAAATAGGGCCCAATTCTGTACAATTTCTTTCCTTCAAGATACATTCTTTCATATATTCTCACATATTGTACATTAGGCAGAACTGAAGCATGATTTCAAGCTAGCCATAGAAAATTGCTTCAGCTCTTGAAATTAGAAAGTTGAGCATCAGTTTTTCAATTCCTTCCCTAACAATGATGGTAAAAAGGGTAGATGACAAAAGATGTTGTCATATATTTAACTAGTAAAGATAGAATCTGAGGAGAAGAGAGATAGGTGGAAAGACGGAACAGAACAGGTAATGGAAGGAAGCTGTTGTAGAAAACTGGGCAAAGAAATAAAGAAGCCTGAAGAAATAGGACAGCTGTGAAAGAGAGTGCAAAGAGTAAAAAAGGATTATTAGGCAAAATAGACAAGACTTTAAGAAAGTAAGTACATTGCAACATCAGATAGAGAAGTGTGGGTTTTGCCTGGAAAGCGCATACTGTATTCGGGCACTACTGTATTGATTAGTATCTTTAACTGGACTGAAGCACCATTGTCCTATAAACAAACAGGTAATAGGATTTTTACTGCAAAAGCTTAAAAAAAAAAACAAAACTAAAAAAAGGCCAAAAAAACCCCCATAAGCCTGCTCGGTTCCTGTGAGCAATCCCTTATGAACATGTTCCTTCTCTTTCTCTCAATCACCAATGGTTCCCTGCTCTTCCCTAATTCCATATGGCAGGAGCCAGCATGTCTATATATTCTCACTGAGTTTCACAGAGAGCTGAGTAAGAAAGCCTGTCAGGTTTTGCAGGGTAAGAGCAAATATATTTGTATAAAGTGTAGTAATGGACTTCTAAAGTAATTTGATCATACCAGACATTTTTACAATGAACATGTTCACAGACCAGTTTTCTGTTGTGGTTGTCCCTTCCCCCCCGCCCCCTCCCTCAGAGATCAACATCCTGATCCTAAAATCAGATTGACACATAAGTAAGGGAGAAGAATGAGGAAAAATAATGGCTACCAGTTACTTAGGAGAGAAGAAAAAAAAAGACAGAACAATAAGTATGAAAATGCCTCATAACTATTCACTGGCTGCTCCTCTTGATGGTTCACTCACTGCATTTCCCCTTAATTTGCTCGCTGAAGTTCAGGCAGGGTGTTTCAGGTGTTTGTACAACAGGGTTCTAACCTGAACAGCAATCCAGTGTCATTAAGTATGCACAGTGAAACACCGCTGAAGGAAGTGGTCAGATATATAAGATGCTATTACCAAGTACAGCAAATTCAGAAAACTGACTTCAGTCAGCTCCTCCAGAGGCCCAAGAGGGGTAAGTTAAACATTCTGTGGACAGGGAAGATTTAGATAAGAAAGATGTGTACAATCCTGCTTCGGTTTCAAAACCCTTTTCTCTTCCCATGCTTTGTTCCTGCTGTCAAGATAAAACAGTGTTTTGACTTCAGGAAATTGTTCCAAAGCCTTCATGTAGCACAAGGAGCTTTTTGGCAGTACTGAACTTAAGTTTTGCCTGCAGGGTACTGGGTGCTGTTGACAGTGAGCACGATGGGATTCCTCCATAGAGAAGGGATACAGGAATGAACTTAGCAAGGCTAGAGAAAGGAAAAGGTATGCTATTAGTACTGTAAATAGTGGCATGTACGTGTAAGGTAGCATTTAAGGCTCGAAGAGTTAAAATAGTCCAATTAATTTAAGTGACTGGACTGTCATATCCAACATCAAAGACAGAAGCATATGCTTCAAGAGGACTTCCTAGCTGCCAGAGAGCAGGCCATCATCAGCAAGAGGCAGACCTCCACAGCCAAACACCTCCCTTACCCTAGAGATTATAAAGGCTTGCAGACGTTCATGTGCTATGTTTCTGATATGTATGAAAAGAGCCAGGCTTGCAGTATTTTCAGCTTCCATTCACAAAGCACTATCATAGAATTAATCCAAGTGGTCTAATGCCATTTTATTTCCAGTCTGGGTATAATCAAGGGTAAAAGGAGTAGAACAGGGTTTGTGAAGTGCTGGGTATGAGAGTTCTTTTCCAACTGTAGACCTCTGCTGCACAGAAGATAAGATGAGAAAAAGATGAGTATTCTGTTGTATCTGCCATTCTTTTTGGACTGATGTATTCTAGAGGTAAAGACAATTACTGAAAGGTAAAGACTGTAATAAGGATAGGGTTTTCAACTGCAGGTTTTGTGCCTGGTTTCTTCATGTTAGTACATCAGGAAGGCCATACATGCAAAGGCAGCTGACAATGGATATGAGAACTCAAGACTGCCAGGAGATGCTAAGCTGTCACATCCCCATGACTCCCAAACACAGGCCTGTTCCCCACAGACTCACTGAGAGCCTCAACAAATTTCTCAAAGGTTTTGTTCTTTCTCTTCATGTCATCCATTCTATACTGCTTAGCTGCTCTCCTCCATGAATCACAGTCTTCTCACTCAGTCTCCATCTCTCAGTCCAGCCTTACTCCCAAATACATTTGCAGAGCACAGAAAGAAAGGCTGCTATTCACCATGTGAGTTTAACAACCTGCTTAACTGGATTTAATCAGGAATGACTTGTCAAACCTGAGCCAACTGATAGGAAGGGTCAACCAAAAAATTAAATTATACGCAAGTTTTGCATATGTCTCCAAAATCATTGTGTCCGTCAGGCTAGTAAGTATCAGTGGATGGAACCAACTGACAAATTCAAACACTGATTAACTTTCATGAACCTCCCGGAGTTATCACTAACATGAATTAATAGCTCAATGTTTTAATAGAAGCCCAGAATTGACTTATGTCTCAGATGTTGCTACAATACATGACTACATAGCAGTAAGCTTGTAAGAGCTGTTAAATATTAGGGAAATGGGACCTAATATTGAAATGGATCACTGAAGATATTTCCTTCACAAGAGTGTGATTTGTTTTGTCTGTTTTCCCTGACTTTTAAGTGTAAATGCGATTGTTGTAATCGGTTTCTGTCTGACCTATAAATGAAAATCATGCAAGCATTTATCTTAAACTTCAAAGTTTAACACAACTTTATATATGCATCTACATTGTCTCAATTAATGCATATGGTTAATTTCATCTACCTGAGATGTATATGCATTTATTCCCTGACATTTCTCATCATAATATGTGAAGATATATCTGAAAGTGCTTCAAGTCATATATTTCAAAGACACATGCCTTGCCTGCACGCACTTAGACTTGCACAGTTCAGGGATACTGAATTTATTTGCAAGTCCCAGAGCATCACACACTAAATTCTGTCCTTTATCTGGAGTCAAATGAACAGCAGTTATCTGGTTTATAGATTTGACAAATTCTTCTGGATATCTGCCAGCTTTATAATCTACTTGAACTATAGCTTAAGAACAGTATGAGACCACCAGGGTTTCTGCACAACTTCAAAGCTCCCTAAGCTAGAACTGTGCAGTTCCCGGGCTGAACAAACGTCGCCAGGCTATGTGCACAGCTTTGAGGCTCCCTGAACCACAGCCACTTGTTTCAGAGAGCTTACAAATTCTATTAGGCATATCTGGAGCGCACGTAAATTCTAATATACATCATCTATTTTTTGCACTAAAAGGACCTTTAACATTCAGAAACACAGGGCTTTTCACTACCATTTTGCTCTACCAAAACAAGTTCCATTTACTTGCCGTTATAATACAATTTGCAAATAGAAAAACTTTTCTATATCATATTTAACAAAAAGAGGCCCTGGGAGATTGTCCTTTCAGTGAAAGCTGCTACTTACAAAATCCCTTACTAGGAAAAAGCTCCTTGTCTAATTAAAATAAAACTGCCATTAAAAAAAAATTCTCCATTAGCTGGAGAACACATATTAACATTTTAAGACACCTAATTTGCAGAAGCTTAGATGGAGTTCCTAATCTATTTTAATCTGGAAACAAGTTAGAATCTGAAACGTAATGCCTTCGACAGTATCAAGACAGCAGGAACACTCATTTTCTCAAACACATCATGTGAACAGACCCAGGTGGACTAGTCAACAGTGGAAAGTGGGTTTTTTCTTACGTAAGTAACTGGGTCACTGTCTAATGTCCCTTTGTAACGGTAAAACATGAACTTCATCCTGTGATAGAGTTAAGAAGGGATAATGACCAACCTCCTTGACAGATGCCACAGATGAATCTCCATAGCTTTCTCTCCTGTCAAATGGTAATGACATTACTTTCTCCTTTATTGAAGAAAATGCTAGTTTATGCTAACCTCTTCTTTTTGTTTTACATATTTATTAATAATTAAATTCTGAGAACTTTCAGAAATAATTCAGCTTTACTTGAGGAAGATGGAAAATTACAATGAGTCTTCTCAAGGACTGTCAGCAGCAAATAACTGTTGCTGCAAAAAAAAAAAAGTAAAAAAAATCTGATTATTTATATTACCCCAACTATTTTCTTAATATTGGGGGGAGGGGCATAGAATGGAACTCCTCCTTTCTTCCTCCTATTTCTGTCTTCTGTTGTTCTATTCATCCATCTTTCCTCTACTTCTGGCATTTCTCTCCCTTCATGGATTTCCCTTCAGGGATTTTTGTTCCCTTCTATTCTTGTCTTGTTAGCTTTCTCATTTCCATTATTACTGCTTTGTTTCCTTCAGGTTTAAGCCATTCTTCTGCCCTTCCTCTTTCCACTTTTAGTTTGATGCTAAGGATGTTCCTCACAGACTTCCAAAACTACCTCTGAATATTGTGCTCTCAGGAAACATACTTGTGAAAGAATCCTTTAACCTAAAGCTAAAGACAAAACTGGTCGGTTTCAATCTCACATAATAACAGGAGATCACAAACAGTGGCCTGAACACAGGAGCAGTTATTCACTGTAGAAGGTCAGTCAGAAGTAACCTAACCTCTCTGCTGCTTCAGAAGTACACTTCAAGGAACATTAGTGAAGCAAAAGAGATGCGCTCTAAAAGCAGTGTCCTTCATGTTTATGCTTTAATTAGAAGACTTTGGCCAAAATCAGCCTTGTTTTTTTCAGAAATGCTAATGCAACATGTTATACTGGCTTAAACTGGTGTATTCTGGCTGTCTAGAACTAATATGCTGGTGGTTTTCGAAACCTTGCTGTTTTAGCAAAACCTTTAAAGAACTACAAATTATCTTTTTGTGCAACTGACATATCTCTTCTCCAAGCAGTTTATTAGTTGGACTTGCATTTCTTGTAAGAAAACTAGCAAAAGAGCTCTCAAAATGGAAGACCTTTTTCATTAGCTTTCATTTCTCCCATCTGTAGCTACTGATTACAATTTTTTAACCACAAACATGTTGGTTTATTCCCATCTTCCCAAAAGCATTATTGTACATAGCCATGCCTGAAGCTTCACACCCTCCTGCCTCCTCTACTTCATGAACCAACATCCTGAAGACAGGCCGTGGTTTGTTACACCCTGCTCTGTGGTTCACAGCTGGTTGCATATGCTAATTCTTAAGGGAAACTGGGAGAGGAAATTGAGTATATTTGGCAGAGAGGGGCAATATAAATCCTTGTTCTGACAACAGCATTGCTAAATGGACAGTACTTAAATAAATCCATCTACACTACAGACTGGAAGTCTTACGTATCTTGTCACTGTGCTCAATGCTAGGTATTGTAAAGAGAGTCTAGCAGGCTGCTTTTAAAGTTTGTTGGCCAACTAGAACCTAAGTTAGAGCAGAGGCTCCCTTCCATTTCCTGCTAACAAAACCAGTATTCTCAAAGTGGGAGAATATTTTTATAAGCTTTCTTATAGACTGCAGTCTGTAACTGACACTTCAAACAAAATTTTAAGCGTCACCAAAAAAATTGCATCCTGTATTTGTGTTCTGCATACAAACACTTTTATACGGTGTTTCTCCTCTTTTGGGTTCAATGGATCAGTGTTGAGTAGTCAAATTGTAACTGAGTTCTTAATTTTTATTTTATTAGTTTACGTCCGTGGAATAATTGCAGCCTGCTTACAATACGCTCTAAGGGCCACTGCTCCAAACCAGAAAGATCTTCTTCCATACAGTGTGTTTGCATGAGTATACCAGTTGTGTTTTTCGAGGTTACAAGCAAGAATTGACTGAGGAAAGGGACCATTCACTGTGAAACTGAAGCATTACGTTAATAAATGAAAAGTAAAAGCCTGCAATTGGTGGTGCACATCATCTGAAGTATTCAAAGTTCTCAACTTTGAGCAGTACTCAGGGCAACTTGCCTCTCGAAGCCAGAATTTGAATACTGTTTAAACTGTACTCGGACACAGCTCTAAAAACTATAAACGCAAGCAACAAATGTTACAATTTCAGAAAGAACTGGGGAGAAAAAAAGTGAGAAAAACCAGCTATCCTCTAGGAGGAAACAACTGCCACGATAATGTCTTCAGAGGAACACACACTTGGAAACAGTGTAGCAGAAGAGATATTTCTATATACTATAAAGATAATGCAGATCCATGTATACATAACAAGTATTTTTAACTACAGAAGTCTTTTGACTGGAATTAGAATATACCTGCTTGGGCTTCCATGTTATATCTCCACTACAGAAACCAGTTAATACTACAACAACATTCACAAACACAAATAGTCTATATATTTTACCGTAAGACATTACTGCACTCTCTGCCAGAAACACTTGCTTGTTCAGCATGATTTCAGGAGAGATATAAAAGCTGTTGGAAAAACAAATTCATCCTCAATTTAATTCTAAGGATTTTCAGCTTTTATGCAATGTGTTACCAAAAAGAATGCTATAAGCTGAATAGAGAAATTGAGTGCATTGACTTAAGTTTAACATAGATCTTAAAAATGAAAGGTACTTACAGTTGCTAGCCAAGGTGAAACTGATTTCAGTCTTTACCACTCACAAGAGCTGCTGCAGAGGCTACTTAAAGTTTGCTTTGATTTAAACGACAGTGGAATTAGGCCTCGAAATGTGAAAAAGGGGGAAAGAAAAAAAAGGTTCCTCAGTATTTTCACCAGCTGTATCTCTGGGCAGTTATGGACGGGTGCTGACGGATTCTACAGGAAAATTATAATTACTTTCAGGAAGACTGAAATAACTACTGTTACTTTTGCAGTAAGCTGTAGCAGATTCTCAAGATTCTCAAGCTGTTTACAAACTTGCCTGCAACTGAAGCATAGTCTCATCTAAAAAAGAGTGCTGCGCTCATTCTGCACCAGCTTTTCTGAACAGGTTTTAGCCAATGCCCTGAAGTTATTATTTTTGCAAGCCAAAAGAGCAACAACCAGACTTTGACCAGAATGAAGAGATTAACAGTCTTACTTTGTGAATGTAGACAGGAAACACATGCCAACTATATCTTGGTGTCTTGTCTTTTCAACCTTTATGAAAAAGAGATCTTCACTACATTGTTATAGTTTTAACTAATTCTGATGAAATCTGACAAATATTCCTTATACCTGACCCTACCAGCTTCTTGAATCATTCTCCAAAGGTTCTCCATTGCTTTAAAGGAGTTAAATAAGTATTTAACCTCATTTCACAACCAGAAAAACTGAGGCACTGCAACTGCTTCTTTCCATAGAAACTTCTAGTTAAAAGTGAAAGATACATGTGATGTGCAAAGAAACTACTGATATACCTAAGGCCACAGGAAGTGCCGATGTCAAACCCCCGAGCAGAATTCAGGAACTACCACCTCCTTACGCTGGTTGCGAACCACAGTTCCTTGCCCTCCGGACCTCCAACCTTGATCCTACCATCAGACTGGATGGGTCTTTGGCAGCTCAATGTGGGCACCCCCTATGTATCCCTAGGATCTACACTACTGCCAGACTTCTGGAAAATCTGTTTTATGGTGGCTGTTTCAGACCAGGAGAGCTGTAGCTTTGAGCAAAAGGATGAGGTGGAGAAGGCAAGATAAATTCACCAACAGCTCTATGAAGAAGAACCAATACTTCCTAGACTCATATGGCATTTGTTGGACACTCCATACAAGTGTCAATCACCGTGAAACTACTTAATTTACAACCTTATGATAAAAAAGGAAGAGGTAACATGGCTGCATTTCTAGGCATTACTAATGCCCTAAAAGCCGGAGAAATACGAGGATCCTCGCCTCCCACAAACAATGAGCAAGAGATTACAAAACAACCTAAACGTACTACCCCAACTTGTCTCCATTATGCAAACAGTAACTGGGAAAGAGTCCTGGGGGTGCCTTATATAACTCCTTGCTCTGAGTCCCCCCCGGCACCGGGGGAATTGGTGTTTGCCCTAACCTGAACGCCCAGCCGGGGCCGTGCGGGAGTCCCGCGGGCCGGGCTGGGCACGGCGGGCGGGCGGCACCGGCGCAGCACCCGCGCAAACTTTGCGCCGCAGGGGCC